>JAJHUR010037405.1:2180-16190 GCA_027495735.1 Lutjanus campechanus | reverse complement strand
AGTCATCATTCTGCTGTCATATTTCCTCTCTAAACACAAGACGAGTCTCAAACAGTCTCATCTTTTTGTTTCATAAATGTGTGTAAGTGTTTAGAGTGCGACGGGTGATTCACGCAGTCTTATTCTCCAGCTAACAATGTAAATAATTGACTCGCGCTGCACCTCCTCATCCTCACATTTATTGCTCCTGCTCAGACATCACACAAGTCTGCAGACATAATTCTGTTTACACTCCTAACAATTAAATCCTGCTGGCATTTAGAATAATAGGACATCAATAAAAGTTAACAGATAAGGATTTGTCAGAGTGCAGGAAAGAACTGCAGAGTGATTACTGTTTACCAACAAAGACGTCGTCCCAATCAAAGCGAGGATCTCGCGGATTAGTACTTTAAATACATTGATGATATTGTAAATACAAGATGGGCCTGAAGTCTGAAAAGGAGCATAGCAGCTTTTATTTCTGCAATCTTACCTGGATAACAATTCAACTCCAGAAAAAAATAAATCTTTGCAAAAACGTGTGCCAGTCTGCAGGCCAATTAGAAAACAGTAGGGTGCCTAGAAGGGACCAATTAATGGCCTTAAGAAAAGCAATTAAAGGAGAAGCATAAAAGGAAAAATAAATATATACCACATACAAAAAGTCTACACTTTATACACTGTTGTGCATGAACACATTCATCCACATTTGAACTGAACATTTCTAATTTTTTCCGTCATCCAACACACTCAGCATGACTACTGCAACTGGAAATTCAGACACAGCTGCTGTTGTACTGTTAAAGTTCTAGGTAGCCAGTTCTACCATAAACCTTTACGGCACCTTTTTCTGTGTAATATGACACATTCTTTAAGTTCTAAAACCTACACTCACATTGGTTTTCCTTTGCTTTTATTGTTTAAATAAGCTATGTCTCTTGGTTTACTCTTGGAAATAAAAGAACCATATAAGGTTCTTTGGCTTGTCCCAGTAGGAGAGCCCTGGTGGAATTTTTTATAAAAGTTCCATTTGGAGCCCAGAGGATTCTACCTATAGAACCCAACTCATAGGATTATACCTAGAGCCGTCTGTGAAAGGTTTCACCAAGGGTCTTTTCCACCAAATTAGCTCTGGTTCTTGAACCGGTTCTGTTCGAGATTCTTGGAACCTTGGTTTTTGCAGAGCAATTCATTTTTTGGTGGAAATGGTCAGAACGGCTCAAAATTGGATGCTTGAACTGAAAGTGGGCCGGTTTCATGTTGCTGGAAAAGGCCTATGTGAGAGGTTCTAGAGAGAAGCCTTCTACCCCTTCTCATCCAGAACCTGTGGTGGGGGATTCCATCCAGAACTCGGCTGAACCACCTAAGGGGGTCAACCGAGAACCTTTTACATTCCTGGGGTTTTTTATCTGGAAACCACCTAGGACGTTTCATCAGGGATCTCAAAATTTATTTTGTAAGGGATTCACCTGTAACCTGTTGTCTTCCAAGGGTTCTATGAAGGAAAAAAATAGGTTCTTCAGCTAAAAAGGGGTCTTAATGGAACCCCTAGTCTATCAAAGAACCATTGACTACTCCTTTCTTCAAAGGATTCTTTAGAAGCAAATGAATCTGGCTAGAACCTCAGCTCTTCAGGAAGGACCCCTTTGGAGAACGTTTGGAACCCTTATTTCTAGGAGTGTAAGTGGACAGTGGAGGTGGATCGGTAGGTGGAGGTTCTATTGAAAAAGATTAGCTCATTCAAAAAACAAAAAAACAAAAATCAAAACAGAACAAAACTTTTGGGACTGAGAGCATTAAAAAATTATGATTAAAGGACCCCGACTATTTCATTTTAATGTGTGAACTTTGGCCTCTTGTGAAGGGTGAACTAGCACAACACTGGTAAAAGATACTGTTCTAGATTAGCTAAATAAATACAAGGCTAAACTGGTTGCCACAGATTCACAGATTCTGTGTGCCATCTGGATTAAAACTGAAAACAAACATCTCTTGTGTTTTCAATGTTAATGTTTGATTTGAGTGAAACAAATACATCAAATAAGAGGAGGTATGACTTCACAGGAAATGTCTTTGTAAAATAATTTATTAGTAATTAATTATAGTGTATGTTTGAGTTTCTGTATACTGGTGATGCTGCTAAAAATCGTATCTGACTTTACTGTCATTTTTTTGTCATCTCCACTGGTTGGTTTACTTTATCATTAAGCTTGTTTGAGTAAAGTAAAGTAAACTGTACAACAATATACTTCAAAAATTAGTAGCAGTATTATTATTAGTATTAGTATTAATATTAGTATTAGTATTAGTATTAGTATGGATTTCAGATACAGCAAGAGGTTCGAGCTGAAAAACTCAGAAGAGAAAAAAAAGGCCCAGTATGCAGGTCAGGTCATTTCCTCCGAGAGTTAAAGTTCGGAACAGTGGTTTTCATTTCTAACAAATATAGGTTTTTCCACAATCCGGCACAGACTGAGGTCTAAGTCGTGGCAGGCCGGCGTGCGGATGGGCCCGAAGGAGCAGGCAGGAGCAGGACCACAGAGAATAAAATCGTGAGAACAAGCAGAATAAAGAAGCAGCAAAAGTCCTGCAGGTGACGAAGGGATAGGACATGAAGCGAGGGGTGGATGGAGGGGCGGATTCAGCTGCAGTGGGAGGAGGACAGATGCGGTGTGTGTTTGTAAGGGGGAGCAATAGGGTACAAGATGAGACCTGCATGTGTATGAGAGTGAGATGGAAGTAGAAAAGAGGGTGCAGGGAAGTGTTAGTGTGCAAAAGAGAGCAAGCAGTGTACCTAAACAATAAGCTGAAGTATATAATGATTCTAATGGAAAGCAATCTGCGCACAATTTGACAAAATGGTCAATTTCAAATGTCAAAACTGAGCTTAAGATGCACAGAAAATAAAATCAACAAACAAAATCTGCCCACAGATGCCCTTCGGCTCCTGTAAGATTCTTATCTTCATTTCATTCCCAGTGCTGGTTGCTTGTAATGATGATGTAACTGCACACATTTTAAAGTCATTGTAGTTTATAGCCTAAGCTAAATGTGTACAATGTCAGTGTTAAAAGCATTGTCGTATTTTGATTAGTTGATTTATAAGTTGCATTACAACACAAAGGAGTCAGTAGCCAGGTTTATATCTAAATGCAGGCCTACTGCAAATTTTAACTGCATATCAAGTGAAGTGCTCGAGTCAATTTATCAAGTCAAGCTGATTTCATTTATACAGCACCAAATCATAACAGAAGTTATCTCAGGGGCTTTTCAAATAAAGCAGAACCAGGCACAGGGTGGACAGCCATCTGCCACGACAGGTTGAGTTGAGACAATACCACGGTGCGATTATTAGGGGTTGGTTTATCGAGATAAGCAGCAGGTGGCACACATTCTCATTCGGAAAACCATTTTAATATGGCAGAGCGAAAGATCCCAACAGGAAGATGTTCAAACCGTTCAAACCTCAAACTGTGGAAAACAATGTAGACAAAAGAATGAAAATATGTTTCTGTTTGTTTCATGTACTAATGAGAGGAAGGTTATTTTAGATCAGTAGCAGGCGTATATTAGCCATGTAGTCACACGTAAACAACACAAACAGCTGATCAGTCGTGTGAGTTAAATGCTCACTACATCATATCTTATTTTTTAAAAGTTGCCATTTCCCATTAAGCAAATTAACTCGGCAAAAACCACCTCAAGTGAGCGTAAAAACTTTTTTGCAAAGTTGAGGAGGTCAACCTATTTGAACACTATACTTTCAAATGTGCATAAATATATACGATGGGATTATGGCTATGATACATAATTTGTGCATTTCTAGTTTGATTGTCTAATTACTTTTGCAAATTGCAAAGTATGAACATTGTTGTGGTATTGAAAATGACAACTCTAATTTTAAACTTTCAAACAAATGATAATATTTTGCAACTATATCACCAGTAGGTGTAACACAACATTAAATCAGTCTATATGCTGATGATGGAGTCTTTTAATTTCCTAAACACTTTTCTCACAGGAGGATGTATGAGAGCCACCAATACTATCATTTACAAGTGATCTTCTGGATGTGTAGTGAAGAAGGATCACAGTCGTGACTGAACAAAATAACTAAAATCTCACAGAGTTTTGTAGTAAATGGGTGGTAATAAGGAGTTTTGGAATTTGCAAAAACAAAATTTGCAATCTGCAATGTTCTTGAGGCCACAGGCTCCGAAAAGACCCCAGCAGGACACACAGAAACCAGACCACCTCACTAAGATATCGGTCTGTTTATTAAAAGATGATCCACATCGGACCTGATAGAACTGACCATGTTCCACTATTCAAAGGTGTCCCCGCAGAGATCATACCACCGTGTGAAATAAAGGCCGAGGACATGATCTGCCTTCATTTCACACAATGGTTTGATCTCTGTGGAGCAGAGACTTCTGATCTAAGTTCACTATATGAACAGTCACTCATTCATTTACTGTGTTCTGTTTATTTATACACCAAGATATATATATGAACATATACATGTACGTGCACGTATGTAACAAGTGTACACAAGATTGCCACATGTGATGTGTAAACCTGAAGCTGAATAGTTCATATAATGTGTTTGGTATCATTCTGGAGCAGACAGTGCTGTGGTTTTAAATATTGAAGCAGAATTGAACCCTGTCCCCCTTACTTCATCTTACCTCGGTGGACGAGCAGTCAGAGTTTGCATAGACAGGGTGCTATGTCTAATTTTTTCTACAGTTTAGAGATCACCAATCACCCAGTTGAATTGTTTTGAGTTTGTTGTTGTTTGTTCAAATCAGGTGACTTCTGACATCTGTGTCCAAGTACAGATTATCAAAAAAAATCGAGTGTGGTTTTTAAATTATTATTTCATTATTATTAAACTATGGTAAACAAGAGGTAATATTAGCTATTTTTCTGTATTTACTACATATTGTTTAGTTTCTATTGTGGGCCTGCTTTCTAAGAAATGCATGAATTTTGCTGTAAAGATGACAATATGAAAGTCTGATGAGGTATTTTTTACTTGTTTTGCAGTAAATTTTAAAGTATATGTTCTGATTTCTGGATCTGATTTCTATTAATTTTAAGGTGTCTTGGATGCTCATGTAGGCCGGACAAACCACTTCATTATCACCACATTATCATCTGTGTACCGTCCACACACCCTGAGTCCACCAGCTGGTGTTAAGTTACTCTAACTGGGTAACCTGACCAGGAACATATCCGTTTTTGGAGGCTCCAATAGCCTCAAGGGTTACAGACTTTCACACGTCTGGGAGCTGCCAAGCACTTACACAAACACCTATTGACTGCTAACAGCTCGGGGTTAAGCGTCATGGTTGAGGGCACCTCAACAGAAGTGGTTGAAGGAGAGGAAAGAGTGTTTTATTCACGCTTAAATGTTATCGTAGTTTGACAACATTGTGTACATTTATTCAGTTCAACTGGCAGTGTCTTAGTGTAAGTAGCTGAAGATAAAAACACAGTCCTGCAGCTTTATTAAAATATCCTTGTCTGAAGTCACCACTAACTGACTGATCAACACTAAATTTGTCTCCAAATTTGTCCTCATGATCAACATATCAGAGGTTTGATCAGGACTAAGAGCCAACACGGATGACTTGGGTCTATAGATACACCTCAGCTAATCTAACAATATCAAACATGACTTTACAGGTTGTTGGGGCAGAAAATATCTCAAATATTATATCCAGTGTCCAAGTATTGAAGCTTAAAGTGTCAATATGTTGCTGCCCTTTATGGCAGGAAGTTGTCGTCAAAATGATGGAGAAAGACAGCACTTAAGTCAGCGATTTTAAGTCAAGAAATTGTTGATTATACGGTTACATTTGACACATTAACCTTAAATCTAACTTCTTGCTCAGGCTGCCAGCCCAAATCCCATTTTTGACATATCCAGACTGTATCTCAATCAATTTAAGAAAATCTGGCCAACAAAAAGCCACATGAAATGTGATTTTAGCAAACTGGATCCAAGCCACATTTGGAGGTCATTGAAAATATGATTACAACTGAATCTCTACAGCGACTCAGTCTGGACACTTTTTCCTGCTCAAATCAGATTTCAAAGTGTCTTTTGCATCATTCGCAGTGTGACACACGACGACTACTTTATATCTGGAGTGATGGAAGTGCATCAGAGTGGCTGAGAAGAATCCATGCTGGTACTAGCAGAGCAGTATGGAGAACAACACAGAGAACAACAGTCCATAGTTGAATGAAATAGTCTGCTGGCACTTTGGGAGGAGGCTTCTGTACAGGCAAAGCTGGAAGGAACCTGACGCTGTCATTATTACCAAAGTAACCCATGCAGATAGGTTGGTGATGTCTTACACACAAACCCGATCTGATCACTGGCAAATAACAGTGTGGACAGTCTGTTCTGAAGACCTGATTTGCCTGCAATCTGAACAAAGCCTCAGTTAAATGAACTATCAAAATCTTTAGTGACACATGCGTAGGAGGTTATGCTGGTGGACAGCACTGCAGCAGCAAAAGTCGCTGGCATGGGCTTGTGAGCATGTGTCAGGCTGTAATTGCCCTGCTGTTCACCTGCGTGTATATGACTGGACGTTGCTAGTCAGCTGATAGCCAGACAGCAAGAGGAAAAGACAGTGATTGAAAAGCATGAATGAAAACAGCTGATGCAAGAACAAGTTCACTACTCTGCTGGAGCTACTGTGAGCCCCCTTTGTGATTCCTCTTGTCTTGTCAGCTACCATTTAGTGAACTCATAGACACAATCTGGCCACACGCTCTGAGAAACTTATTTCATCTTTCAACACACAATATGCCAGCACAAGGCTTATGGAAAAACTGACTGATGTCATGTCACATTATGCGTTAGAAAAGATTCAGTAGCTGGAAAACCATAACGACCAACATTATCCAAAAAAAAACCAATGTTTATACACGCGCGTAACACAGCTGTCAAGTTTATTGCAAGATATTTTATCTGAACAGCTCGTTCATTAGCTGTCCCAAGGAAGCTCTTTGTTCCTGAATCTCTTATCTCTTCTTGTATTATTTCTACTGTGCGAAGGCATCTTGTTCAAAAACCTTTTGCACAGTTGACAGAAAGTATTCAACGGAAATTGCTCAATGTGCCAAGCAAAGAATAAAAGAGTGCCAAAACACATCGACAAGAAATTTAACCAAATATTAACATACCAGTCTTAGTGTTTAAAAACCTTTTACAGGCGACATGTGGTATTATAATGGCACAAGTATTATCATAAAGGTACAAATGAAAAGATTGCACATACAGTATGAGCTTTAAGATATATGAACACACAGTTAGAGCACTAATGTAAGGATGTTGAAATCCAAAACCATCGTGACTCATGTCCTATAGGTTAGTAACAAAAAAAGCTCATTCCAAAACAGTGGTGATGCTTTGTAAAATATAAAACAAAATCTCTTTGACTTATATACAATTGAATACAGTGCAAAGACAATTTATTTAATCTTAAAATTTATAAACTTTATTGCTTTGTAACTATAGACTCATTCTGAATTTGATGCCTGCAACATGTTTCAAAAATGTTGGGACAGGAGCAGCAAAATATGGAGAAAGTTGTGTAATGCTCAACAATGAACCTGTTCACCTGTGAAATGCTACCACTGTGTGTAGCATTTCACAGGTGAACAGGTTCATTGACAATATCATGATTGGGGATGAAAGAGGTATCCTCAAAAGGCTCGTTCACAAGCACAACTGCATTGAGAAATGTTGCATTCATCATCTACGATCCATATAATCATTAAGACGAAGAAATCTCTGCACACAAAGGACAAGGCCAAACACCAACGCTGAATGTACATGGCTATACATGACCGTGCAACAAAAACATACATAATTGTATAAAGGATACTACATGGGCTCGGGAACACATTGGAGAACCGTCAATAAACACAGTTTGTCGCTGCATCTAAAAATGCAAAGTGAAAAACATATATCAACAACATCCAGAAAAGCTGCAGACTTCTCTGAGGCCCGAGCTCATCTCAGATGGACTGACGCAAAGTGGAAAAGTGAGCTGCGGTCTCACGAGTCCACATTTCAGATTGTTTCTGGAAATCATGGATGTCGTGTCCTCCAGGCTAAAGAGGAGAAGGACCATCCAGATTATTACCGGTCCCGAAGTTCAAAAAGACACCATCATGAGTAACTGTCACATCTGCGAAGGCTCCATTAATGCTGAAAGGTACATACAGGTTTTGGAGCAACAAATGCTGCCATTCAGACAACAACTTTTTCAGAGACGTACCCGCTTATTTCAGCGAGACGATGCCAAGACACATTCTGCACGTGTTCCAACAGTGTGGCTTCAAAGAGTTCAGGTACTAGACTGACCTGCTTGCAGTCCAGACCCCAGACTATTGAGCACCTCGAGTCATATATCCAGCACGAATGGGAAACAAACTTTAACAATTAGTGTCCTCAGTTCCCAAACTCTTACTGAGTGCTGTTAAAAGGAAAGGTGATTAAGTACGGTGGTACGCATGCTCCTTTTTGAAACATTTGCAGGCATCAAATTCAGAATGAGCGTCTATTTACAGAAAAAAGTTAATTGAGCATTAAAAGTCTTGTCTTTTTACCATATTCATTTGAATATAAATCAAAAAGTATTTGCATTTTACACAGCATCTGAACTTTTGGGGTTTTTAACATCACCTTTTTTTTCTAACAAACCTTGCAGTGAGCAGTGTACTGTACTAATTGGTTATATTTTTCTTTGGCCTTTCCACCAATGCCTAGATTAGTGCAGTACTGGACTGTTAAAATATGAACACAGATTTTCTGACTGATAGGAAATGGGAGCAGAATGGTCCCAGTTGTATCTTTAGTAGAAAAATCCACCCTCTGATCCCTTTTGCACTTTCAAATACTCGTGTGGTCAATACTTTCCTGAAATTTAGTGTTGTAATTTCCAGTTTGAGTGTGTGCACTCCCCCTCCCAAATAACCTCATCTCACTTAGTGATTTCATCAGTTGCCTGGAAAAGTTTTTCCAGAAAAAAGGTGTAAATCGAAATAGAGAGATGATGACGCAGTAAGAGCATGACAGCACTGTGGTCTATTACTGTTGAGAGAGAAATTGGGAACTCTGTCGCCGAGGTAAAACCTGACTCTGGTGCAATACTGTCAGTGATGGAAAAGGCAGAAATGTGGGGGATCGTGGAAATAAATTACAGCTTCAGAAGGAGCCATGTGTTGTTCTCAAATGGATGAAAAAACTGAGGCAGGAGTGAGTCAGTGCTCATGGTTAATGTAGCTACAATATGGAAAAGGTGAAAATCTGTACACTGTGTTCATAGCTGTGAACTATTTTACCACAATCCTCAGTGTAAAGACAGTGTTTCCAAAAGAATATTTGTCTCTTGAAACATTTGAAAGAATGCATTACCATATTTCAAGTACGTTATGTCTTATTTCACCATTTAATTCTACTTAATTCTCCATCTAAGTGCTTACTCACAAACTACTCTAATCGGCTCACCTTGCTTTTCCCGTTAGCTTTCTTTTCCCCGCACACACACACACACACACACACATCTACACGTCTGTTACCACACACACACACCGGCTCGCCCCACCTCTTTCTGTTTCTCTCTCCCTGTATGTGTCTGCTCTGTTGATCTCTCTGTCAGCAGTTTGTTTTCTAAAGTCTCCCAAAAAACACACACGGATTTTCTCACCAAAGATTCCCTTTTCACAGCAGCGTGTGAGATCCGTGTGGAGGAGGCTTACTGTTAATGACATAGCTTAGCGGGTCCCAAAGTGTGGGCCGTGGCCCACTTGTGGTCCGTGAAGGCCCCGCAGGTGGGCCTTGAGAGGTCATGGAAAGTAATAAATAAAACCTTTTTTAAAAATGTTCCAGTTTTACAAGCTTGAAGTTACAGGGATCAACTGCTTGTATGGATCAAAAAGCTTGGGACAGAATCATTCTTATCCTATTCTTAAAAAAAAAAAAAAAAAAACTACGGTAATTCAAATTTTTACAGTGTTTCTGAAAATTTATACAGTATCACAAAGTACTACTGCAGCAGGTCTCACTCCCAACTCGTGACATAGATATGATTTGCCATCGACCCTCAGGGACTCATACAGACGCAGACGGTACTCGCTGCTGAAAGTGATGCACCAGGCTTTCAAGTGACTTCAATGAAAACCCATCTGCAGCTGTATAAGACGCCCCGGGCTGTTGATGCTGTATAAAGAGGGAGAAGGTCCAGACATGGAGGAGGTCGGGTGGATGGATGGCTTAAACAAACTCAGGACTTTCACCCAGCAGACCGTGTGAAAACAGCTTTCATTTTGGGAGTCGCTTCAGTGACGTCATGTGATATATATAAACTAACGTAGTTATGGTAAGCCCAAACATGGTCTTATCCTAAATCTAGTCAAGTAGTTTTTGTGCATAAACCTAAGCAAACCTATGCAAACTGACCATTCCATAGTGCTAATCGCGTGTTTAAAAGGCTTTCTGGCTGCCAAGGGTGCAAATCCTCAGTATGTGAAGAGTTGAGATGATAATGCATTGGATACTTCTTATACTGCAGAACATGTGCAATGCATCCTTCTTGCAATAGCAGAATTAACAGGTATGAGAGGGATAGAGTGAGGAATTTTGTCCACTAGTTAATCAGCTGTGGACCTCTCGGACGCATTTTAAAAAAAGAATACCTGAATTGGTCGCCAAATACACAATCATGGTGGACTGATGCGAGTAGGAGCACAAAAAAGGCATCAGACAGTAAAAAGAATCTTTATCCAGACCTCTGTGATACACAGGCACCAGCAGTTAAAATTGAACATTTCCTTAAAGGAAATTCCACCAATAAACTTTTTTTCACAGAATAATAAGAGGGTGAAACTTACTTAATGTTTCGACTCTACATGGTATTCTATTGTCATTGCGTGTTCAGGGTTGCTGAATGAAAAATACTGCAAAACAAGCAGCCTTCTTGTGTAAACAACTGAGCTGGTGCCTTGGAAAAAGGAGAAAATAGCATTTTCCATATTGCAGTCTTGACCTATTTAAAGGATGTCAAACCTCTTCTAATGCAGACAGAGAACGCGGTCTATAAAAGTGCAAAGCACAATACACTCCTCTCCATGGCCATTTCAAAATACTCTCCACTCCAGCATTACATTGGATTTTCTTTCCCCTCTGGATTAGCTTTTCATAAACTAATAAATGGCTCAATGAAGCCAAAGAACACGTGTTTGCTATGTAAGCGGAGCTCTTCCATGTGAAACAAACTCAAAACCGACCCAAGAATTTCCAGAAGCAGCTGCAGGCTTCTGGCTCAGGTTTGGTGCAATGTAAAGGCGCAATTGAAGCATTAACTTGCTTGAAGATCAAAAACGAGATACAATCCGCAGCACTTCCCACAACTGTTTCAGCGGTCAGTTTACTGATGCTGAGGAATATGGACGGATGGATTTCTTACCGTTCACCATCAGGTTGCTGAATTTCTCATCAGCTCGATGAAGTTTGGGCAGACTGTTTGAAGAGATAAGTTTTGGATTATCAGAGGACTGAGTATTGCACCAAGGCTAGCAAAATATGCACTTTAAAGACCTCCTCTCCCAATTCAGCACAACATACTTTAATATTATGAAACAGACTCCAGACTTCAGACTAGTGGGCAACAATGTAAAACCTTATCTGCATGACAGGCTGAAGGCATGCAGACCCTGGTGTTTCTTCACTAGAACATTAACACCTCGCTGGTTAATATATTTCTGTTCTATTTTTTTGTTAAAGCTGCATGAGGCAACAATTGAACATACGGAATCCAAACTTTCAATCTGCTAAACCCCTCCCATCAAACCCAGAAGCACAAATGGCAGGCGCGGCCTCGCCAAGAACGTGGTTCCTCTCGCTGTGACTTGTCTTGCCAAAGATGCCCCTCCAGCGCTTTGCGGCCCTGGGGCAGAGCAACCCAGGCTTCAGAGGCAGCTGCAATGTCGTCTAACAGCAGGATGAGAGGCTAGTACACTACATACACCACTGCCCTGCCATCAAAAGTTATTCCCCACTGTTTATTATCATGCTTTGTACTGGATACTGGTGCAGGCAAAGGAGGTATAGGAAGTTTCAGGACCAGTTTCAGTTTCCACCACTGAATCAGGCTTTCACCATCTGAAAGGATGTGCGCATACATCTGCATTTCTCTCTGAAATGACTTGTGATTGGCCGAAGCCTCTCGTCACAAGCTAAATGTTCTACAGCCTGAAAACAGAAGCAAGAGGAGGTTCAGAAGTCTAGTTTTCTCTCAGCTCACTTAAATTACATTATACTAAAGGGTTATTATAGAAATTATGCCCAAAGATGCTGAGAAATAAACTATTGCAGCTTTAATTTAGTCTATTAGGTAACATTTGTGCATATGTCTGTCTACATATCTCTGTATTTTGTGATTTTCATTAAGCTCCTCAAGCTTGAGGGAAGTCGTCATGCCTCAGCATACAGTGTTATTTTATAGTGTTTATAGTGTTTCCAATGTTTTAGCAGCCTTTTGGGGAAGACTTCCAAGTTTCAACGTGATATTGCTCCTGTAACCTTTTGCTTGATTTCATGTGAGGAATAGAATCAAGCACAAACTGCTCATATTGGCAGAACCGGAGAGCGTTCTTTGAGTTTGATCGTCTCTTTGTGGACAAATTGCAGAACAACTTTGCCAGAAATTGCAAATGTTGCAGGAATTATTTAATTTGATGCACTTGATGGTTTGTTACAGAGAACCATCTGGGAAGCTGTCCTTGGAAACGGTTTGGAAAAGAGCAGGCACGATCAAAAAAATACTTGGCAGGTGATCGAACGAACCATCTGGCTAACTTCAACCAATCAGATCAAAGAACATAGTCAGCATCTCGCCAGTCAGGAGAACGAAAACATCTTTTTCAGTGCAATTCTTCACTTTTCTTTCCGTGAAGAAATACTCTCTGGTTCTGATATAACTGATGCTACAGCAGCATCCACGTTGACCTCTTTAGGAGCCGCCATTGTTTTGTTTTTTGTTTTGTTTTTTAGCTGTCGGCACACTCCCGTAGCTGCCTGTTCCTAATAGGATACTGATTGGTCCAAACCACTGTGGTTTCGCCACAAGATGATTGACTTGAAGCCTGGCAAGATGGATTCTTGTGATCTTGTCATCTCGCAAATCCACCTGCCTTGCAAGGTAAGGAATTAGTTGAATTTCTATTGCAAGGATTGCAAGATCCTTGTTGGAGTGACATGGCATGGTAAAGCTTGAACTGAGAGGTAAATTGGGTGATTGGGTGAAGTTTTAAGGCGTCAATTATGTTAAAACACATGCACCCTACTTCTCCCAAATGCTTAACTATAAACTTATTTAACGAGTAGGAAACTATTAGCACAATAAGAAAACTCAGGAACCTCATATTTAACAAAAAAAAATGCCAGGAAGTACATTGTACCTAAGCATAAGGAAAGCATTAATGATGGTAAAATAATTGAAAAGAAAAGTACAAAGTAATAAAGTCAGCACCAATGTTTTCATATGACCAGTGTCAGAGTCACTATGGATGAAAATGTAATGAGGGCTGAAGGGTGCACAGAAAGCCTGCGTGTGAATCATACCTGTTATGCTACATACCCTTAATACCAGCCATTAGTCATGTTGTTGGCCTTGGCTGTATGCTCTGTGCAGGCTCAAGCTGTTGACACTCATCAGCCTTGGATACATAGAGAATGCGAAGCAGTCTGAGGGCTGCTGGGCTGCCAAACAGTAGAGCCAGACAGCTGGCAAGGCACTGGCACGCTCTCAGCCTTCAGTGGTTGGATGTCCATTTGCGGGGAAATGGTAAAATGCTGCAACCGAGACCGTCCAGATATTATTTAAATGTTTGCCTGTGTGCCGGGTGCAGAGATGCCTTTTAGATCACACACTGCGCCACACGTGAAGAGACAGCCATGGCTGCAGAAAATTCACTTGTGCTCAGTTTTTTTTTTTTTTT
>JAJHUR010037376.1:705-13286 GCA_027495735.1 Lutjanus campechanus | reverse complement strand
AAGTTAATTCCTTAAAGGTTGAATCAGTAGGATTTATCAGAGCTTTTTGTAAACACACCAGAAAGATGCCAGGACATCAAATACCAAATAATAAATTATAAAACGACCATAATATATCATTAGAGATGAAGGAAACATGCTAAGTTGAAATACTCGCTTCTTTGACAACGATGCTACAGCTGAGGTGTCCTCTGAAATTTCTGTTGCAGCCCATAACTTGTGTTATTGTTTACCCATTTCATCTTAATTAATTGAGTTAAAATTAATGCTGAATATTTGCCAAATTAGTTAGTGTCTGTTTATGAGTCATAACAAACGATTAATAATCCTTTAGAAGGAGCAGATGTTTAGAATGTTTAAATTGAGCAATATGTTATATGTGACAGGCGGTAAGACAGGCCGTCACTGAACTTAAACTCCAGAGTGAGTATTTTCGGAGCAGTGGACTTTTGTTTTCATTATAACAGGCGTTTGTTATGTAGTGTTCTTTTGGTATTAAATGCAAGCAGATATGCTGTATAATGTGTAGATACATCGTCCTTCCCTTCCAAATTTATTGATGTTATTTCCTCAAGTTTCAGTAAAGGTGTTCTACACATTAGGCTATCTGTTCATATTAGTAAATATTTAGAAGCGTTTTTGATATCTCGATCAAAACAAAGCAGAACTCTGTCCGCATAAATATCCATCATTTTCCGAATAAATTGTTATATTCCTTGATCTAAATCCTCCACCCTTTTCACCAAGCATAAACTGTTCATTTCCTCAAATATGAGTAAAACTCTGCTCGTTCTTGATCCTACAGTCAACATTGTTTTGATCCACTCTAAACCAAAACTGCAGGGTCATCAATACAGTCAGAAGGAAGGATACGAGTAGTCATATTGGTATGCATCTAATGTAGACCAGCCCTTTTGCCCCATCAGCTTTGAATTTTACTTTCCAGAGTCAAAAATCATCATTAAACTATAATTCAACCTTAACATTAATCAACTCAGCCTATCCTGTCCAGTAAGATGAAAAAGATTTAGATTTTTCAGACAAAATCCTTGTGAGTGTACGTCAACCCCGCTGCCACAGAGAAGGAGAGAGAATAACCCGACCAAAACATGAACTTCCTTTGATTGTTGGCTCTGCTGTAAAACCTGTCCAAAATAACCAGCAACCACTGATAACACTCTGTGAAGTAGTGTGTGTGGCCATTGTGTTCTCTTGTAGAGTAATTGGAGTGTAATGGGTCATTCTGCTCATAGGTGGAGGAGACATTCTTTGAGCTTCATAGCTTGAGTTCATGGCTTAGTCAAAATGTCATTGGGCATAGTGGTGAGAAAATGTAGTGTGTATCCCTTAATGTCTTAATAAGGAAATTAGCTTTCTGTAAAGATTTATTTTAAAAGTCATGTAGTAGTGTGGAGTTTCTAAATCTGAATTTGATGAATGAATATCTTATCAACCTCCTAAACAGTAGCTTTTAATCAATGTGCCATTGTGGGACAGCACTTGTGTATTCACTAACATATTATAGGAGGGGCAAGTGGTAAGTGATATATTGTGGCATGTTTTTCTTTCTACATTAATATAACTATGGGCAGTAATATTTGGATGTGGAGAGGCTAAATTGGTTAAAAAAAAGCCAACCACCAGGGATTGACAGTCTCCACTATGTGCTCTTTTTATTCCCTCTTTGACCAGTAGATGGAGAAATACTCCAGGATAACTTCACAGCACATCTCATCAGAGATTAGTCCACTCCCAACCAGTCCATTGAATGTGTAGACTACTTTGCTTTGATTAGTTCAAATTAAAAAAAATGCAGTTTAGCTAATTAACCTGTAAGTCTCATATTTAACATGCAAACTGCCCTTTTTTAAATGTGTAATACAGTGTGTTTGCTGGCTGACACAAAGTTATTACTATATTACATAGATACACTACATGATCCTCCATATACTCTGAGCAGAAACTTGTCCCACAGTTTTGATATCGCACACATTGTATCACTCCGTGAGGAAAAGCAAAAACAAAAAAGGAGATGTTTTTCAATTTATGCATATTATCAAAAGAAATATCATGGCACACAAAGAGGCTTTTTTTTGTAGAGCACATTGAGCTGGACATGTGTGTCAAATTTCAGGTCAGTTGGATTTATGGTGTGAGGCTCGTGGCTTTTCTAAAATCATAGTTTTTGTTAATTATAGCGCCACCACGTGGCCGATTTGGCTCATATATTTTAGGAAGCTGATGTACTTTATTTCCAGTTATTGCACCAAGTTTCATGCTTCTAGCTCATTCAGGTTCGTGGGACTTTGAGGTTTTTTTGGCAGAAAAAATAATAATAATGAACTAGAACAAACTGAATAGGTTCTAGCCCTTCAGACTTGACCCTAACTAGATTAAATTACTTGTAGTTTTATTTGAAACAGAGCTGTAGAACATTACTTCTCTCTTTAGCTTTAGTTAGATTTTTACAAGCAGGTGGACAACGAACTTTCTAATGAGATTTTAGAAAACTGCTGACTATGTATGAAAGAGATTACCACACTGGCGGTCCTGGTCCCAGCTCTCTGCCTGTGCAATGATTAGATAAGAAAACGGATCTTAGCGTGGAAGGGTTTGGCCTTTAAAGGAAGATTTCCTATTGACCCCTGTCACTGTGCTTTGTTTCTGCTCTCTGCTCCCCTCTGCTGCAGCGGTGTGCGTTCTCTCCGTTTTGCTGAATGTGTTTGGTCCTGAGGGGCTCTGGACGGTAGAGGTCACCCCGAGCCGAGCCGAGCTGCGTAAAAATGTAGGAATCAGCAGTCCGTCCCTGCTGCAGAGGAGCCGGCCAATCCAGCTAAACCCCACAATGCATCACACTGGCAAGTCAAACAGCTGATTCTGACATAGTAACCAAGAAATGGTTAGATTCACAAGCACATTTATCAGGATCAAGTGCTGATTCAGATGTGATTGAGTGGGTTGAGGTTAAACTGTGAAGGAAATTGATTTACCCTGGCTTTGGTTTATGGGTAAGGCATATCATCTGGATGGATTATATTTATCATTGCCCTGTAAACAGTATATTTGTCTAGTACAGTATATATATTTTTTGGGGAGTATAGAAATTATTTGGGTGTGAATTTTGCCTTTATTACCCCACAAACAAAGCCTATAAAGACAGTTGCCTGCTTTTGGAAATCAGAAGTTTCTCATGTTCAACAATTCCTAAATCTAAACAAATCACCCCTCCCCCCACTCTATTTTGGCTAAGAGTGTTTTTTCCCAGTAAACATCATGTTTACTCAGTCACTGTAGACAAATAGTTCACAGCAGAGCTTCAAAAGGGAGCCTCGACCATGCAGATGTAGAAATCCAGACTCACAAATAGCCTGTGGAGGGGTGTTCTGTTGTCCTGTTGATTCACACCCATAACCCCCCCATTCACCTGCTCTCAAAGCCACCAGCTTATTATCATAAAGCCATTCCATAAATTAATCCCAGAAGCAGATTGCCCAACACTGTCATCACAACAGATTGAACTCAACATGCATCTGTGCGTTTATTCAGTCTGATTCGTATACCCAAAAAAATGAGCTTAGGACCTGCCATCGATTCATCATTTATCAGCTTTTCTATTTTTCATGCCCACTCTTCTATCTCTCGTTTTATTGAATGAGGCTTTGGCCGGAGCATGTGCAGCTCCCCTTTCAGCTCCTCTAAGAGCTCTCCTGAGATGATGATGAAAGGACTTGTCTAATGGGATTACACATCGTGATAAGTGCTCAGAGCCTAGTGGTTCATCACACCTCCCTCCTGCATTTCAAAGAGTGGCATTGATCTGCTGTGTGCAGTAGCATATGTTGGATATAGAGTTTTTGGGAGCTGTTTTATTGGCAGGGGTGTGTTTTGATGGATTGTTTATGTGAATCACGGATTGTCTTTAAAACTGCAAAATATGCATGTGTGTTCACATTTTATAATATAGGAAAAATCCACTGTTTTATAAAATTTGCATCTTTTTTTTTTTTTTAGAGAAGTTGCCCAGGTTTTGATTTGTGAATCAGAACAAATCCCCCTTTAACCCGAGCTGCAGTAGGATAGACTGAAATGATGATGTCATGAGATAAATCCTGGAGCTGCTCAATAAGCTGTGAATAATGGAGCAAGCCATAGTTACTATAGGAGAACATGGTGACTAAATTATGAGGACACTGTTACAGCTGAATCTCCTATAAGGAGTTTTTACCTGGTTATAAGAAGTTTCAAAATTTCCCTGTCAAAGTTACAGTGAGTAACACATTAGCCAGTTAAAATTTAAAATGTAATTTTTTTTGACATTATATTTTCTGATTATCACAGTGGAAACACTACTGCTTTTGTTCACAAGAGCCTCCAAAATCATCAAAATATAAGAATTTGTTGTAAGAGCTTTATCAGTTTAGTAAACACACATGTTTTATAAATCTGTTTAGTGTACTACACATTTCCACAGATTAACTCATTTAGCTGGGTTCATAACTGTTAAAAAGGCTGCAGTTCACACACAGTTTGGGCTCAGCAACCCCAAATTCAGCATATTTTACAGATCTAACCATGATACTATAGAACAAAAAAGGGAAAGAAATGGAAAAAAAGTGCATCTTTTAGGTGCCCAGTAAGCATTTACTGTACATTAATCCATCAAGATAACGTTTACTTAAAACACATCCTGACAGGGATTTAAGAATATTAAAAGTTCAAGGTACGATAATACCTCAATAAAAAGTCCAAAATATGATATTTATTGTAATATTAAAAAGCAAAGAAAAATTCTGAAAAAATGTCCTTTAAATCTAAATGAAACAAAAGTAGCCAGCTATGACCTTGCAAATGCACATGCAAAAAATTGGCATGCATTGTCTTTTGCAATGCATAAATTATGTATGTTCAATTTCAAAACAAAAACAGTGCAACAGTCAGTAGCAGTCTCATTATGAAATAAAAATAATAAAATAATATACCACATAATATCATGGTAGATATTGTCACAGTCCAGTATCATATTTGGTCCGTTCTGTTTTAGGGTGGATTTAACCTTTAACATAATTAGGATGCCTGCCTTTTCGAAGTGAGAAATTTGTTGTTACCATCATAAGTGAGGCTTGCTGCAACTATTTCAGTTCCCTCTTTTCTCCTTGTTGTGTCTCTCTCTCACTTATCACTCACTGACACACACACTCAAAAACAACATACATGTAACACATACATACACATCTCTTGCAGTGGAACCATGAGAAGATAACCTGGCATGCTATTGGTCCTGATGTCTCAATGAGAGACTAGAGCCATTCCTTGTGATTGGACAGCAGGTGGCAGTACATACAGACCAGGAAGCTGTCCTGTCTGCAGAAGTGACGAGGCGAACACACACACACACACACACACACACACACACTGTACACATACAGTATACACTTACATCATCATCATCATCAGGAGGGGGAGGAGCTTCGCAGAGTGTGAGGATTGCAGACTGCTACTGCAACAGGGATGACTTCAGAGGAGAAACACAGCAGCATGGGCACGCTTCAGCCTTCATAGCCTGCAGTCAGAGTGAAAACACAGAGCTACTGCAGTCCAGTGAGAGTCCTGATCACAGCATGACAGCCTCACCAGGGTGACGCAAAGGAGTTGGTACGTGACTTTGGTGACCTTAGGACAACGGCATGGCATCACCTCGGCGCTATGGACACTCTGCTCGGGATATAACCAACGTGATGCAGAAGCTGCAAGGTAGGCATAAAATGCTTACTCACTGACACTGCTCCACCTTGGCTTGCAGTGCTTTTAAAGGTGACCTAGTGCCTGGTATGACACAGCAGAACAGTATGATCTGACTGTCACTGAAAGAATGTCTTACATGCATCTTGTCCTTCCTGGTAAGTCTTATCTGTGGGGTGTTGGAATGGTCTGTTATGGGAAGGACATAACTACTGGAATATGCAATGTCACATCATGCAGCACTCACGTTCAGTGGATTTTTTGAGGTTATAATCTGTTATGTTTTGTCTATCATTCATTCACTATCAGTGCTTTAGTTCGCTTTCTGTGTGAGTTTTTTCCCTCATGATTGAGAATAGAGATGCAGCTGTTAGTCTGTGCGTAAAACTGCACAGTATGGCGGATTTAATGCCGTTGAATTATGGCTTTTTTCTGCTTTTGGGGGCTGCAATAACCAGAGTAAATAAGATTAAGTGAGCCTGTGTGTGAGAGATTGTATTATTGCATTTTCTTATATGTATTTACTATTGCTGAATAATTAATTGAAAGTGTGTCAAAACTGCAGTGTGGTGCACTGCAATTTTCAAATTGCGGGAGGCACAACATTTGTTAAAGGAGCAATATATGGCAATTGCACACACAAAAATGAGTACCACAGTTCAAATAATGAGTTGAAGCTATAGGCTGTATATTAAATAGGTTGAAATCCTATTTAATGTACAGTCTTGCAGTTGCAGGTTGCAGTGAGTTGACTCCAGGAAGCTCAGGCAGGCTGCAGGAACACTGCAGGAGCACAAGACAAGCACAAAATTGTAAATTGGCAATAACAAGCCAGGACAAGACCCACACTGTACATTGATCTGTTGTCTCTCGATGTAAAGTTAAGCCCATTGTCCTGGAAATAAAAGCCCACTGCTCTGAAAATACACACTGTGGAGTTCAAGTTCAGTGACAGCTTGTCTCACTACCTGCTAGACTCCATTCTCATATTGCTCACTTTAACCGCTATGAATATCTACTCCTTCTGAAAGATGAAAATGACTTGTTACGACTCATAAACAGACAATTACTCATTCAGCGAACATTTGGCATTAATTTGAACTCTAATTAACATGAAACGGGCAAAGCAGAAACAATTATTTCAGCCTGGAATTGAAATTTCAAAGGACATCACAGCTGTAGCGTTGAATGATATAAAAAAAAGTATCATTCCCTTGAATATTGCAAATCAGATTGCAATTGCAGTATCAGTCAAAAGCAATAAGATATTTTTTAAAAATTATTCAGCCCTAGTATTTGCTGTCTGTGTGTATGTGTGCACACGTTTGCTGTATGGTTGCTGTGTGTTTGTCTGTGTGTTCACGCTCACATGTGCACAGATACAGTCCAGTATGTGTCCATATGTGAATAGACTGGGAAGCAGACAATAGAAAAGCTAATCCCCAGAGAAGCTGACATGATGAAGTCTTGTCCTCCCTCCTCACTGCTGTAGTAGCAGGACTATCTTATTATGATCATATTCTCACCCCACAGTTCATATAAAAACACTGGCATGAATTACAATTTACCTTTGGCACATTAAAATTCAGGCTTTCTTATCTTATCTCACCTCTGCTCTTGAAACTTTTCTTTCATTTGCACACTGTATTTACAGCAGATATCAACATTTATTCAGTATTTCCCCCTTCCTAGAAGTCAAATAATGTGGGTGTATCATTTTTCTACTCTACTTCACTAGCCTCCACCTGTAAAACAGTGTATCTCTGTGTGGCAAAATCAGTCCCTCACTGAATGAATCTGATTGATGACACTCGCAAAGTAGCAGGAAAGTCAGGTGACACCAGAGCTGAGATCCAATATGGCAGCTCCCCGTGTGGCTTCTGAGGTGGCAGTTTCTGTGAGAGCTGAGAACAGCATCACCAGCCACGTGGCTCCTCTGCATCACTGTGTGCAGGTGTGGGTGCACACTTTGAATCCCGATTGATCTAATTTTAGAAGCTTCCCCTGAAGCTGTCTCTCCAGTGTTGCAAGGACAGACTGGTGTATTTATACATATTCAGTGAGAATTAAATATAGTTATCACATTGCATAGGTGTAAAATCGATCCATTATTTATGCATCACTCAAAAAATAAAAAGCAGAGAGATCCCTGTTTTGTAAAGGATGCAGAATATTTTATCCGCACTAAAAATGTTGTTGTTCCAGATATCTTTGCAAGCTGACAAGGTTTACCTGTAGAGAATATGCTGTCATATGGGAGTCCACTGCTTGTAGCTACATGAAGGAGTCTCATTTAACACTACAAGGCAGCAAATGACACGAGCTGTAAATAATGCAGTTTTGTCCCGAGCGTGGCTTGTTCCAAAAATACTGTTCTGACTGTGTCTTGCAGTTGGGGGCATGTGCACACTGTCTGGTGAAAGTCTTTATCTAATTACACCAAACAGTCGTTTACCAACAGTTGCTTTATTGTTGATGTCTCGTGGTATGTCAGCATTTCAGATAAGACATGTCTTGTTGCCCTGGTTATTCTCACAAGATGGATGGACTGAGGATTTGTGGAAACAATACTGCCACATTTGTACTACCCAAAGAGACACATATACAATGTCAGTGGCTACTGAATTACATTGGGTGTCTTCCGCTTGTAGTCCGGAGTAGAAATATACTTTAAAGGGATAGTTCAGATTTTTTTTGAAGTGAGGTTGTATGAGGTACAGCGAATATGTTTTAACCACCTAAGAAAGGCCCAGCTAAAAAAAAATCAGTTTAAAGGAGCAATAGGGAACAGTTGCACGTTCAAAAATTAGTACTACAGTCCAAATTGGGTTTGGAGCCATTAACATATTGCTCAATTTAACCGCTATAAGCATGTACTCCTTCTAAAAGATTATTAATGATTTCTTACAACTCATTACAGACACTTACTCATTTGGCAAACATTTGGCATTAATCTGAATCTGAATCTCTCCAAACCCACCAGACTCCTTTGACAAAACCACTGATTTTATGGGAGTAGCTGATCTACTGCTGCCTCAGTCTGTTAGCTTGCTTCTGTTATTGTGTGACTTTGGTGTACAGGGTAAAATTAGTCTTTTTACCAAAAGATTCTCATTGCTTTGGAGAGAGCGATATTTGGCTTTTATTACAGAAGATTCCTGTCAGAAAAGGTTGTCTGACAACAAGGTAAAACTGTTAAAATATAATAAATATAGCATAAACTTAAACTTAGATTGATTTTTCTTAGGTGGCTAAAATACATCTACTGTGGGTAATACACTGACTGTGGATAAATGACTTCCAAACAATTTCTTTAAGTCTGTATGTGAATGGATTTGCTGGATGGATTTGGATATCAGCTACATACAAACCACTCTTCTTTATGCTATATATGTTCTCCTCTGAGTGCATGATCACATTAGCTTATTTACGGGGGTGGGGGGGCGGAATCTAATTTGACGTGACATTTTATTTGATGTGCTCTGGTTGCCATCCATCTCCTGGGAGGCGAGAGCTGAACCTGTGATGATATCATCAAGACGTTTTGAAAGAATCAAAGAGCAACACTTATGTTTTCATTAGTCTGAACATAAAACAGCTCATAGCATAAGTGGAACATAACATCAGCATGTGTTCCTTGTCTTTGGTATCATGCAGTGTTTCTATAGGAAGTCACAGGTTTAGTCCCAAATGACAGCGCTAAATGAAGTCAGTTTCCCCTTTGGTCGGCTAGCTTGCTTTTCATTTCTAAGGGTTGCAGAAATCGTGTCTCTCCAGTGGGATAATCATTCAGAAATTTGTTATATTGATGTGTGATTGCAATCTAATTTCTCACCTCCTGAGAATTAAATACAGGTAATCCAATACCATTTGTATCTCTTTTAACACCTGATTAGATTAATGTATTTTATACCTCCTCTCAAGAGAGGACGGTGTTTTCAAATTAGCCACGTTTCACAAATCACCAGATACCATGAAATGAACTATCCTCCCTTCAGGCTCAATTTGGAGGCTGTTAGTAACCGCTCAGTGCAACATCAAAACAATCAAAACTTTCGCCCCAGTTCTGGGTCTGTGTTTTTCTCCTTTCAACCGTCTCTTTTGGTGTACCTCTCTGTCGCAGCGAAAAAACAGCAATTAGTGACACCATATGGCAGAGAACGGCGAGGCCGCTTTGAACACCTCCCAGCCTGAACTCCTCCATATGCTGTGGAATTTGCCTGTTTGTTGTCTCTCATTAATGAGAAAAGCGATGCACTGTTTTTCCTATTTCAATTCCTCACCTGTTTTTCGCCATCACGGGCGGCAGAGGCGTACATTCCCACCTACACCTCTGGGTTTTACCGTCTGCTAGCCTATCAAGCGAACAAGTCTGCTAAGTCTCTCTGTGTTAGGGGCACCTGCTGGAGTTTTCTGAGCGTAGGCTGCATGTAATCCTGTGCTGGCAATTTCCTTGTGATCAGATACAGACGGAGATTGCAGCAGATTGAATTTCTCAATCAGTGCAGGTTTTATGCAAAGCTTACTGGCTTCACTTAAGGAAATTCTGCATTATGGTCCAATTTAATGTCTTTTTGTTTAAGGAGAATGGTGAGTGGGAAGAAAGGTGAAGATGAGGGTAAAGGGCAAGGGCAACAGAGACATGAGTGCCACACTGAGAGTACTGAATGGATGAAATGGGGATGAGACAGGCAGTGGGAAAATGAGACTGGACAAGCAGAGAGCCCACTCAGTGAATCTGTGTTTTTCAAATTTGGTCTTTGATATGGAAGCCCATTTCTGCCAAAAAAGACAATCCTGATATGCCATTATAATAAGAAACTTTATCAAAATAATGTGTTAGTATCTCAAAATATCAAGAAACCTTCTTGAAGAAATTAGTTAGTATTTCAAAATAATGACTTAGTATCTGAATAATGACTTTTGTTCTCAAAATAATGAGCTAGTATCTCAAAATAATGAGAAACCTCGAAATCTAGTGTGCTGGGAGTACCTGCTGGAGTTCTCTGAGCGTTTGCTGCACGTAATCCTGTACTGGCAATTTGCGTGCAATCAGATACAGAAGGAGATTGTTGCAGATTGAGTTTATCAATCAGTTTAGGCTTCGTATGCAAAGCTTAGTGACCACATTTAAGGAAATTCTGCATTATGGTCCAATTTATTGTCATTTTGGCTAAAGAGGATGCTGAGCAGGAAGCAAGAAAACGAGACTGGATGAGCTGACAGCCCACACAGTGAATCTGTGATTTTCAAATTTGGTCTTGTTTTATTAAGATTTTTATGCACGGAAACCCATTTCTGCCCAAAAGGAGTTAGT
This sequence comes from Lutjanus campechanus, assembly GCA_027495735.1. NCBI lineage: Eukaryota > Metazoa > Chordata > Actinopteri > Lutjaniformes > Lutjanidae > Lutjanus > Lutjanus campechanus. Next base: position 2,230 of record JAJHUR010037376.1, on the reverse strand, counting down.
ATCTCAAAGTAACAAGAACATTTAATGAGGAAATTACTTAGCATCTCAAAATAATGACTTAGTCTCTAAAAATACCGAGGTAATATCAAAATAATGACTTGGTGTCACAAAATAATGATAAGATTGTGATTCTCAATCAGCTCAGGCTTCTTGGGATGTTTTGTGCAAAGCTTAGTCACTGTCTATAAAGAAATTCTGCAGTGTGGTCCAATTTAATGTCATTTTTGCTAAGGAGGACGCTGAGCAGGAAGAAAGGTGAAGAAGAGGGTAAAGGGCAAGGGCAACAGAGGTCAGCACATCTGGGAGACATGAGCGCCACACTGAGAGTGTTGGATGGATGAAAAGGGGATGAGACAGGCAGTGGGGAAAAGCAAGAAAATGAGACTGGACAAGCAGGGGGGAGACCAGTTTTTAAGCTCCTGATTGCTAGTGGGACTGGCACAGATCCTCAGGTTGGCACTGGGCCAGGGTGACATCCTGTTGCCAGGGGCGACATTATGGTTCGGCCGCAGCCAAGGAAGGCCCAAGCAGACGGTCACCTTGAGCCATGCCAGCCTCCTGTTTAGTTCTGACACCACCATTTATCGTCTGCGGCTGCGGATACCATGGCTTCGCACACACACATATGCCCACACTCACACTCAGACACCGAAACAAACACTTGGTGTTAAAAATAGCTGCGATGCATCTTTTTTACCCCCAATCATACCACTGGGAGTCAGCAGTTTAGCTGAGTGGTTAAACAGATGTATAACAGCTCTTCAAGGCCGCCGGACCGTTAACATGAAGCCATTACTCTGTTGTAGCCTCAGAACTGTGGCAGTAAGGCCAGTGTGGGATAGAGCTGCTATTTATTCTGCAGTTTCTTCTCCTTGTCTTTCCAGATTGTGTTTGTGACTGGTTGCCATAGCGGCAGTCGCATGACAGCCAGCACAGGCTTTTTTCGCCCTGTGGGCTTATTGGCCATATCTGGTTCAGCTTCTGCTTCTGAATCAGAACATTATGTTTGATAAAATGATATGTGTGTGTGTGTGTGTGTCTGTGTTTGTGTGTCTGTATACTAAGAGGTGTTTAGTTCATGCTAGTTTCTCAGTGACAGCTTCTATTGCAGATGAGATTATAATCTGTTTTGACCTGACAGTCAGTGAGGGTTTGAGTGACATATCACAAGATTAGGTCACTGGGGGTCCCACCCTCACAATATGGAGGGTGGGCCAGCCTTCATCAACTATAAAGCCTCTTTCAAAGATCCCACCTTCATGAAGGTCAGGTTGTATTCCAACAATAGTTCTGTGAAGCAAAATATAAGACATAAGTGTCTTGTGTATAATTGGTTCAAACCAGGAGGGAAGAAACTGGCAAAACTCTGGTAGTATTGATTCTTTCTTTTTTTTTCTCTGAAGAAACAACACCTTCTTATGGCATTTCTGTGTTTGCATTTCTGCCAAGTAGGATGTCTGTTGATTTAGCTGAACTTTGCAAGGCAGATTGCCTAAATTGTTATGCAACACAACTCAAGACATTT
>JAJHUR010037146.1:588-21303 GCA_027495735.1 Lutjanus campechanus | reverse complement strand
TTTGGAGATGTGTTTGTGTCCACCTAACAAATCAAAGTCCAAAAGTCGCTCTCTTTTACCTCTGTTTTGGTCTCCACCCGCTCCTGGCTCTTTAGCTGCTAAATCCTCCGCTGTGTTCACCAGCTTGTCTCAAACTGCGTCTGTCATTCAGAGCTGGACAGATAGTGTACATTTGGTTTATCTGAGCTTTTCTGCTGAAGACAGCTGCCTGCTGCTGCTGAAACAATGTTAGAGATCCTGGAATTAAGGGCCAGAAAACTCAAAAAACTGTTGGATTTTGAGATGGGTGTTAATTGTCCCTGTATGTCCCCTTTCATGTCACACATGGTCATTTGATGAATCTTATTGTATAAAAATATTTGGTAACTTTTCTATGAAGGTCATGTCTATAATGCATCATAAGAACATTCATAAGACACTATAGTGCCTTCATAATCTTCATAAAACTTTTTTTTAAATTATTATAACTACCATAGTCAGTTATAAAGACTCATAGAGAACTGCTTTAATGTGTCATGGCAGATTATATATTCTAAATGAACACAATGGAATAATATCTTATAAACATAAGTAATAGCACAGTATTAGGTCATTAGCCATAATGTGATGTTATAAGCAGTTGTGTGATGTAACCCAAAAACTTTTCTCTCAAACACTCTTGGCATTATGAATACTAAACTTATAATCCGATATGTCTATGACTTATAATACTTTACAAAACTTAGAAGTTGAAAAGCATGACTATGAACATTTATAAAGAGTTTTATAAAGCCTTATAAATGACCTTCGTAGAAAGTGTTACCTAACATTTTTAGTAAAACTTAACAGTAACACTTTCTCTGATGCTTTTTCTTCTTTTTCCTTTTCTTTCAAACACTGTTGTAACTTTGGCATGTAGGTATAGAGCATTATGAATGCTGAACTTAATATATTATGTCTACCACTTATACTTTACAGACCTTTTCATAAGTTTTCATGCATGATTATAAACATTTCCGAAACATTTTATAAAGCCTTATAAATGCACTACAATGTCTTATGAATATGCTTATAATGCATTATAAACATGAGCCACATTACATTAACCACTTAAAATACTTTATAAACCTTGTTATAATTTGTCATGCTTGATTGTAAACATGAATTGAGTTTTACAAAAGCTTATGAATGCATTATAATGTCTTACGAATGTGCTTATAATGCATTATAATCATGATCTACATATGTCAACCATAATACTTTAAAAACCTTATTATAATTGTCATGTGTGATTATGGGGATATAGAAAGAGCCTTATGAATGCATAATAATGTCTTATGAATGTGCTTATAATGCACTATAGACATAACCTTCATAAAATCCACATATTTGTTTGTACAGATAATAAAGCAACATCACTGAACTTGAACATTGTGACACAACATTTTCTGCTTCTTTGAGGATGATTATCCTCTAAGTCTCCAAAAAATGAACTTGGAGCTCTCTCTGCTGAGCTCACCGTGCAGAACTCTTTTAAACATCTATGACTTATTCTGCTTTTATTACTTTTCACTCTGCGTCCCATGCAAATCATAACACAAAACCACAACTGCTGTGTGGACTAAACATCTTGTTTTAATATCGGCGCGCAAAAACACATTCTAATGAGCACAAGTGCATCACAGAACTGCTTCTGACTTTTGTCCATTTCCTCTTGATTGTTGCTGTGCGCCGTATGTTTGAAAGAGGGAGACCGAGACGGAAAAGCTGCAAATGCTCATTAATTCTTAAGCTTTTGCAGCGTTCAGTCTTTTCATTGTCACTTGCAAAGAAAAATCGTGTACGGTTGTTGCTGGAAAATAGGTTTTGATGCAATAAGTTTAAATTAAACCACATAAACACAATCACATTTGAATGATGTCTATAATAAACACCGCGGATCATGTGTTAACTGTATATAAATACAGACAAAACATAATCCCTCCAGTAGGCTCCCTTCAGATTGTGTTCCTCCAGGCTATCTCTCCGGGGTCTTATGACACACTCTCTCTCCTCTGATCTTTACTGGTGCCTCTTTGGCCCACATCATTACAGCCTCCTGCCTGCCAGAAACACTCCCCAGAAACAATGTGCTGCATTCTCATCACATTGCGCGTGTTCCCAACCAAGGCAGATAACTGCGATTTAAGGTCCCGCTCTCACCCTGTAGCTTCCACACCTCTCTCTGTAGCTGCTGATGTCAAGACACCCTCGGTAGTTTTTGATCGGAAAGTGTTGAGAGCAAATCTGTTGTGCAACATAGCTCAGTGCTCTGCAGCCTGTCATCATAACCAAGACCTGTACCTGCTGATCTGTTCCTCCCATCCTGTTAAAGGTGTGCTAATTAGTTAGAGTCTTTATTTGGAAACACATGAATATGATTTTCATTGGTGACTGTGGATGTTGATGGCTACAGAAGATGACTAAGAGGCATTCTTTGACTAAAACAGAGCTGTGTGTGGGAGTATGCTATATGCAAACTGTAAACTATTTGTTTTAATTTTAAAAAGATAGCTGCCATATATATGTTTTTTTTAAAATAAATAAAACCTGTGTACTTATGTTAGGTTCATAAGAAAAGATGAGTAATTCCACTAAGGCTGTCCTGACTAAAGATTTTCCTAGTTGTCCCACATTTACAATATTAATTTAATTATTTAAACGTATATTTCTGGGGGCAAGAGGCGAGCCTCCTGTTAAATGAAAAAGTGGTAATGAGCAGGAAACTGAACATTGAATGAACTTATTTCAACACAGTATAAGCTCAAACAAGTCTTCTTATTCAAAAACACGGGAATAAATAGCTTTCAACCTTCTGTTACTGCCTGACCCCGCCATGTCTTCATTGTCCCCGGAGTCAGAGTCCTGGTCGGAGCCGCTGTCACATTAAATCACCACAGTACTATATTCCCAGTCATCAAACTTGTTTCTGTCATCTTGGAGGCCTAATCTGACAACTAACTAAGCTAACAGGCAAATGACAGCTAGAGTACAGTGAGTAAGTACACACTCAAGTTTACTCAAGAAGAGCTACAGATACTTGTGTGAAAAAAGTAGAAGTACTGAATCAACTTCTTTACTCAAGTAAAAGTGAAAAATTACAGGCTCTGAAATGAGCTCAAAGGATAAAAGTAAAAAGTCGTCCTCTGAAGGACATTTCTACCAACTGTTTCTGGGCAAAGCTAACTGAACCTCAGCTTTTCTCTTTTATGCTGTTTTCATCTTATTACATCTTGATACATTTTTAATGTCATTTTTGTCTTGTTATATTTTTTGTTTTTACTTATACATCTTATTACATTGTTTATGTTTTTTTTGTCTTATGTCTTGTTCTGTATTTTACATAGTTTTTGTCTTTAAGTATTTTACGTCATTTTCATCATATCTCATTTTCATCATTTATGTCATTTTTGTCTTTTTACATCTTGTTGCATTGTTTTCATCATGTTACATCCTTTATGTTATTTTCATTTTGTTATATCTTTTATGTCATTTCGGTCTTGTTTCATTGTTTATGTTGTTTTTGTCTTTTTCCGTCTTTTATGTTGTTTTTGTCTTGTTACATCTTATTACATCATTTTCCACTTGTTATGCCCTTTATTTGCTTTCATCTTGTAATGTCTTTAGTGACATGTTCATCTTGTTGCGTTGTTTACTTCGTTTTCATCTTATGTCTGGTTACGTCTTTTATGTTTTCATCTTGTTACATCTTTTACATCATTTCCGTCTTGTGATATCCTCTTACATCTTTTACACTGTTTTTATCTTTTATGTTGTTTTCATCCTGTTATGCTTGTCTTATGCTCATACGTGATGTGCACTGATGGCAGGTGGCGAGCAATGATGCAGAATAAAAATAACCAATCGTAACAAGCCTGTTTTGAAAATATACAGTATAGATATTTGTGTTCAAATGTAGGGAGTAAAAGCAAAAAGATGAAGAGAAATAAATACTTAAGAAAGTACAGATACCTGGAAACTCTATTTAAGTTCTCTAATAAAGTATTTTTTACTTTATTAGAGTAGTGGAACTAAAAAATAAATGAAAACTTGGTGGACTAAAACTTCTGTCACTGACTACACTAACGGTGTAGTCGACTATTAGAGGGCAGCTCTAGATTCCACTAAGTCTTTGTATGATTTTTTACAGTGTAGTGCAGCAGTGTTGAAACACACTTCACTGGTAATTTAGCCCTATCAGTTCTCCGTAATCCCTCAGGTGCCATGGCTTGGCTACAGACCAATATGAACGACTTTATCTGAAAATATAGGAGTGTATTAACTGCGAGGGCACAGCCAATTACTGTTTCATCCTGAAAACGATGCTTGTTTACAGGCATGTAGCTGCAACATGATAACAACCAGCTGTACAAAAGGTCGAGGAATTGTGAGTGCAAATAAACATGAGAGTACGAAGCCGTGCGGAGAGTGGAGGTGGTGTGCAGGAGACAGCAGCCAGCAGCAAAACCGCGTATCTGCGGACAGAGAGGAGCTGTGCAGCCATTTAATTTAGAAGTGTTAATGCCAATAACCAGGCTTGCTTTCTTGCTTGCTTGCTTGGAGGAGGAGGAGGAGGAGGAGGGAAGAAGAGGAGGAGGAGGAGAAGGAGGAGGAGGGGGCTGCAATTTACCGATACTTGGCTGAGTTCTGACGCCAGCACCGAAGTGATGTAAGAGACGGAGGGAGGGAGAAAGCCGAGAAGGAGGAGAGAAGAAGAAGCAGCGAGAGAGAGAGAGGGGGAGTGGAGAGAGAGGGAGAGAGGGGCTCACAGCTCTGATATTCTCCTCACTTTCGGAGACCCAGACAGAGAACAACTCCCCAGCGGGTATCCTAACTGAGGTAGGCTGCCTTTTCTCACTGCCACCATTTGAATATATGAAGAAAAATACAAGATATGAAAGTTAAATTTGAATTTTAGTTGACAGAAATTGTCCTGTGTGTGTATTCAGATGAGTGGAGCGATGCTTAGGGTGCAACGCTTAACATAAAGATTGATTTGGAGGATGCTGGTGCTGCTGCTGTGTGGGTGTCATGTTACCAAACTGCAAGAAACGACCTCAAACAGGCTCGTTTTTCATGACTAAAAATCTGTCAAGTTATTTGCTCGTGTTGTTAAGCCTGCTAATTAATTAATGACGTGACTCTGACGTGAGGATAATACCTAATGAGTCCGGTTGGCTTTATGCTTTATGTTTCTCCAGCCTAAGTTTGACTTGAGCAGAACTGACTGGGGGCTCCAGGATTCAGCACCTTGGACAGCGACACAGCGGTTCTCACACGTCCGCTCGGCCGAGGGAGAGCGCGCAGAGCCCGGGCACACTTCAGCCTCCCTCCCGGTCGGGATATGGTGCTCTCCTGCCACTGAACCCCGATGGGTCGCGATGCGCTTTAGCGTGTCCACAGCCGAGAAATGTCCTTGACAACAGTCCACACAGAGTTGTATTCAGCATGACGGCGGCACAGGAGACTGAGCGAGTAGGGGAAGACTACACAAGACTGAACCCCTGCATGTTTAACCAGAGTTAAAGTGTCTTTGCCAAAACGTAAGACTTGAAGAGTTCTTCACACTACCATGGGGATAAGGCACCTTTTGCTGCTGCTCATATACCTGGACCCGCTGAGCGTGCTGAGCGCCGCCACAGGCGCTAAAAAGCCGGCGAACAGGAAACCCAAACCCAAACCCACCGCGGTCCCCACGGTCGTCCCGCCGAAGACCCCGCAGCCGGCGCCCGCCAAAGACCACGACACCTGCCTGGGCTACTACGACGTGAGCGGACAGTATGACAAGATGTTCGAGTGCAACAACACGGACCACCGGTACTGCTGCGGGACGTGCTACCTGCGCTTCTGCTGCGAGTACAAGAAGGACCGGCTGGATCAGAAAGCCTGCAAGAACTACCAAACCCCGGTGTGGGTAGTGACGGCCGCCCCGTCGCCCATCCCCACCGGTGAAACATACGATCCGAGCATGGATCAGACCAACACGGCGGTGTATATCACCTGTGGGATCATAGCCTTCATCATAGTGTTGGGAGTGTCGGTCAAAGTTGCGTACGACAAAGCTACAGAGCCGCCTCAGGAGATGAATATACACAGGTGAGTGGGCACAAGTGTGTAAAATCACATATAAACTCAATGTCAAGTGTTTTCTATCAAATGTTCTCGCCTTAGTAGGACAGAAAAGGACAGAAAGTCCCACCAAGATCTCATCATCTGCACCATTAGATGTATACAGGCCGTGACTGGACTGACCATAATACATACAGACATATAGACCCATTTGCAGACAGAGGTCACAGGTCAAAACTCATGTCAGAAACCAGCCTAGAGTCATGTCAAGTGCATTGCTCTTCAATGCACCAGAGTCAGTCCTGCACAATCAATTGAAATACTGTCAAAATCGCAATATCGCCAAGTGTAATTTCCAAAAGCTGGGAAATGTGTGACAAAACAGCATTAATATGAAGTACTGTCGTGCTGCAAAGATGTCCTGGCCCGCAAATCTTGTTCAACAGATGTAAGAAAACATGCTGTTTTTTTTCTCACTGAAAATGAAAATTCTGATGCAAAAAATGACCATTCCCACTGATCGTGACTCATATTGCAATATCTTGTTGTGCAGACCTCACCAGAATGCAACTTATAGCCTAATATTTCCATCTTCAGTTGAGGTCAGAGTGTTTTTCCGTATATCAGACAGAATGAGCAAGAAATCAGGCTGGCAATGTGTTTCAATTAATTAACAGATTGTTATCTAAAGCCACTTTTCAGATCAGATTCTATCAGATTCGCAGCAGATGTTAAATCTGTGTAAGCCTAAAATAATTACGGAGGAGTTGAAAGAGAACTATAACAGTGATTGTGGTAGAAGAGAGAGTGTGTATGTGTGTGTGTGCATCTGTTCTGTGTGGGAGTGAGCAGGACTGATGCCCAACATTTATACTGGATGTTTGTACATTTATGTTTCAGATAGAATCTTTCTTTATTTTTCTATTAAAGGGTCCAGGTTGAAAAATACTGAAGTTACTGTATTTTTCAACCTGGACCCTAATTTTCCATGTTTTTGTCTGTACATGACTTTTAGTGGATGTATGGGTACGGGAACGGGTGCAGGTACAGGTATGGGTACAGGTACGGGCACAGGTATGGGTACAGGTACGGGGACATTTCAAAGGGTTACAATTACCCTTTGAAGGGTAACTTTACTTCTTTAAAGGGTAACTATAATTTTCAGTATTTTTCAACCTGTACCGTATTTTTCACGTTTTTGTCATGTACACAGAACAACATAGGACTTCAAGTGTACAAACTTTTACAGTGCGAAAATGCCCCACAGAATTACATTTCTGCTTGTTTTGCGTTACACACTACGTTTCTGCTTTTCCTCAATATAGGACCACATATGAACAAAACATGGAAAAATAGCGTCCAGGTTGAAAAATACACCCTTTAAAGGGTGCCTTTATTTTTCTGTAACCAATTTTCAATTGTCTGCATTGTCTTTTCCATTGCTTTTGTCACGTACACATACAAACATACAAAAATAAGGTGCAAGTTGAAAAATGCCAAACTTACTCTCTAAAAGTTACCCTATTTTCCCATGTTTTTGTGTGTACGTGACTTTTAATGGATGTACTTTGATAATGCGTAAATGCCCCAAACAATTACATTTCAGCTCGTTTTGCGACTGCTGGTTACAGCACTGTTCTTCAATACTGGAACAATTTTTAAAAAAATGAAAAATTATCATCTCCATTTGTCGCATAGATACTCAAAATGGGAAAGTATGGTCCAGGTTGAATCAGAATCAGAATCAGAATACTTTATTGATCCCCTTGAGGGGAAATTGCCTTTCAGTTACATCCCGTCCAAGAAACATAAACAGACAGTGATACATAAAAATACGAAAGTTACCCTTTGGAGGGTATTTGTCTTTATTTTTCAGTTTATATCATATTTTCCCATGTTTTCTACGTATTTCTGTATTTTTCAACTTGTACCCATGTTTGTCGTCACATACACACGAAAAGACGGGGAAAATAGCATCCAGGATGAAAAATACACAAAAATAAATAACCTTAAATAAATAACCTTTTTCAACCTGGACACTGTTTTCCCATCTTTTTGTGTGTATGTGACAAAAATATGGGAAAATCGGGTACAAGTTGGAAAACTACATAAAAATAAAGTTGCCCTTTAAAGGGTAACTTCAGTATTTATCAGTTTGGGCACTATTATCCCATCTTTTTGTGTTTTATGTGACACCAACATGGGTACAATACCGAAATGTACACACAAAAAGATGGAAAAATAGCATCCAAGGGTAACTTCATTCTTCAGTCTTTACCCTGTTCCCATGTTTTTGTCACATACAGACAAATATCGGGAAAACAGGGTGCAGGTTGAAAAATGCAGCAAAGTAAAGTTACCCTTTCAAGGGTAACATCTGTATTTTTCAACCTGGACCCTATTTTCCCATGTTTTTGTGTGTATGTGACTTTAATAGTGTGTAAATCCCCCAAAGAGTTGCATTTCAGCTTGTTTTCTCCCTCAATACTGGACCAGTTTCAAAAATTGTTGTCCCCATTGGACAAATACAAATAATAACATGGGGAAAATATGATCCAGGTTGAGAAATACAGAGGTTATTTTCTGTATTTCTGTATTTTTCAGCTTGTACCCTTTTTTCTGTTTTTTTCCATTACTCTTTAAGGGGTGACTTTATTTTTGGGCATTTTTTAACATGGACCATATTTTCCATGAATTTTACTAGACGGTGAAGAAATGCTCCAAAGAATTATGTTTCAGTTACCCTTTAAGCTGGCATAAAAATGGCATCTCTCGCGTTTGAATCTAACTCCAGCTCAGATATTTAGCTCATGAGGCAGCCAAGTCAAGGCAGCCAGATGTCAAACATCATACTTCACAACCTACCCCCAATCCCAACCCCCCACCCCAACCCCGACCCTTTGCACATCAGCACATGGCAGTCTGGTGTGTTCAGGTGGGGGTTTGACAGCGATGTTTAGGGATACCGTGGAGAATGATTGTATCTCACCTCCTCAGCTGGCTCCTGCCTCCTCCCGGGGCTTCACCATATGAGAGTTCTCATACATGAGTGGACCACATGTTGTAGACTGTACCCACATCAGTGAACAAATGCTGACACACATTATTTCCTCAAGATTGAATAGCTTTTTTTTATTGGATGCATTATTCAACACTTGAGCAATCTTAAGACTGTGAATAATGGATAGTGTTAACGTTGGGGCTGTATCAAGGTCGTGTGACATGCATGCACCGCTGCACATTCAATAAGTAACAGGAAGAGGGGAGGGGGAAGGTGGAGGAGGGGCGTTAGGCTAAAATATTAATTTAAAAGCAAAGGTTACGACGCTGATACATTTGTCGTACAGAAGCTTTGAGCCGCTGCAGCGCTGCAAAAGTAATTTGATTTCCTCTTTCAAAAGCGATGCCAGAAAAAGCAAACAAACACTTTTTGAACTTTCTTTCATCATGATTGCTTCTCCCTCTCTTCCACCCCCCCCCACCCCCCCCCTCGAGGGCTCCATCCTTCCATATGCACCTGGTGCGGTCTGAAAAACATTCAAATTCAACCCAATTAGACGAGATACTCACACATCCAACGTTGTTTCTCTTGCAAATGAACATTCGTCATGTTCCCAGACGTAAGAAGAAAAAAAAGAGGAGAAGAAGAAACAGAGCAGCCCTGAATTACTCATAATAGCACAACACTGTCTTAACAATTAGCAGCCATTCGGCGTGCAGAAAACAGACGTGCTATCACTTCATTTCTTACTCAGTTCAGCTGCACCGAGAGAGAAAAACTGTACAAGGAAAAACTGTGCTGCATTAACAGTCTTTCTTGTTTCTTCGCTTTTGCAGGGCCCTTGCAGACATCCTGAGGCAGCAGGGGCCCATTCCCATATCGCAATATGACTGTGAGAATTTCGCAGCGATGAACGGCTCACCCAAAGACAACACACCAGTCAGAACCTCATCCAAGAACCACTACACCCCTGTGCACACCTCCAAATCCAACCACGGTAAGAGCTCTCCTCTCTCCGCGCTCGGCACTCGAAGCCTCACAAGCATCCGCTCCAGTTTATGTGTCATGACTGTTGGTCAAATATAGCTCGAAGGCAGATTTCAGCAGTTTAGCCCTTTGCCCACTGCATCACTCTCACTGTGTCTATGTAAACCATTTTTGATATATTCATTATTTCTGTGCAGAATTCCGCATTCCCCTCCAAAGAACACCCACTGTGCTCACCCTTTCAGCAGTGTAATCTCCAATGTTAACATCCAGTAATCATCCGATTTGAGCAAGAGAGCGCGAGGCAGAGAGCGACAGGCAAAAAGACGGGCCTGCTAGTGGAGATAATTACAGGCTGGCAAGGTAGAGCGGCCCCGCAGTCTCTGACAGGCTGAAGTGATGACCTCTCAGTCACTCGGTGGGTGAATCGCACACGGCGTGATTTAACCCCCGCAATCCAGACAGAGCAGACAAGACGAGGAGCATAAATCTCGAATATGGCTGCAAATTTGCGCAAGAGAGTCCGAGAGGAAAGGAAGGTGGTCAACGCCGGCAGGTTCTTCAGGCGGAGCAGGTGTTATCAGATCGAGAGATGGAGAGGGACACAGATGGAAAATAATGAGATAGAAACACAAGGAAGTCGCTGAGATGGAAAGAAGAAAGAAAGACATGTAGCCTCAGTGTGCAGGAGAGGTAAAGAAATATTTTCACACATTAGGTGTTGATTCTGTGGCCGTTAAAGCACCAAAATAATATGTGATGCAGCCATTGCTGTTACCTGACTTATTAAAAAAAATACTTTCTGCAAAGCTTTTATAACATCATGTTAAACAAGATGTGTACTGACTCTTTAAACAGGAGTTTTTGTTCATTTTGAACAGGGGGGATGGCCCAGTGGGGGCCCAGCCCAAGTGATTAGGGCTGCAACTAATCATTACTGTTGATCATTTTCTTGATTAATCAATTACTTGCTGGGTCCATAAAATGTGAAGGTGGAAAATGTTAATCAGTGTTTCCCAAAGCCTGAAATGTCTTGTTTTGTCCACAACCCAAAGATATTCAGTTTACTGTCAAAGAGGAGTAAAGAAACCAAAAAATATTCACATTTAAGAAGCTCAAATCAGAGAATTTTGACTTTTTTTTGTAAAAAACTAAAACAAAAAAAACCCCAAAACAATTAAACCATTATCAAAATAGTTGGCGCTTAACTAAATAATCTATTAATAATTGATTATTTGATTAGCGTCACAGCTGTACTAATGATTAGAGGTGTCACGTTATCAGATTTTCACTACACAATTATCGTGGCCAACAGAATTCACAATAAAACAATATTATCCCGACATGTATACATAGAAAATTTTAAAAGAATATCCTATCAGTCAAATTCATCTTTAACTTTGTTTATTGTGTATTTTGTCCCTTTTTTGGCAAATAAATAAACACTCGAAATACAAGTGTAGGGAGGTGGAGAGAGAATCTGTAACCATAGTTGTACAAAAGTGTACATAAAGTGCAGTTACCCTGAATGGATGGTAAAAAGATGTGTGTTTGCTTGTGTGTGTTTGAGGAGCCATTAAAATATTTAGCTATGGGGGTTATTGAAGAATACACAATCATGAATCGGTTCACAAGGGCGGGTAGGAATGGGTGATATCAAACCTTTTCGATTCAATATGATGCCAACACTTTTACGGCACAATTTTACCAGTACCAATATTTGTTTAAATGAATATTTAAAGGGATAGTTCACCCAAAAATGAAAATTCAGTCATTATCTACTCACGCTCATGCTGATTGAAGGACGGGTTCAGTTTTTTTCATCCACAAAACACTGCTAAAGTTTCACAATGGCGACCAAACAACAGGGGAAAAAAACCCAAAAGAAAGAAACAAACAAACAAAGAACATGACTCCATACTGCTCGTCTACTCCAAGTCCCAAGACTCCAAGTCTGCTAAAGCCCCAACATGCCAAGCTGACCTGAAAGACGTCATTTACACTAAGTTTTTGGCCTAAATCTTCACTGTAGATCCTTTTTTTGTTTGTTTTTTTCCATTTGAAAACTGGTCACTGTTCACTTCACTTATTTGGGAGATTCTGCAACGCTGCTTTCCTGTGAAACTCCAGCAGTGTTTTGTGGATGGAAAAAACTGAACCCTACCATCAATCAGCGTGAGGGTGAGTAGATAATGACTGAATTTTCATTTTTGGGTGAACTATCCCTTTAAATGGGTGTTTAATTTTTCAAAAACAATGACCGATTTCTAGCTGGAGGAGGGAGAAAAATGTTTATTATTAATATATCAGCATTTCTTTTTTTTTTTTTTAAATATTGAGGTTATTGTATATTGCTACACGCCTACTAGTGATGAGACGGTGATTTATTTTCAGTAACCCAGTTTGTTTTCACTCACCTGCCACAAGTGAACTGACTCATGAATGACTCTACTGGTTGTGTATTCTTTAATGTTCTCTGCAGCTAAACCCACAGACAAGGAAAAGTTCCAAATAAGATCATCATTGATCGGCATCTTTGTCTCTTAGACATACATAAGCTCAATTTAAGAAGAATATGAGACTTTGACCATTTTCTCATTTCTCTTAAATTCGGCTCCTGAGAAATAGCTTCTGTCTCGCCTCAGCCTGAGACTAATTTGAGCCCAACTGAAGATCTTAAAATGCTCCTTTTTTCGTCTCACTGCACTGATCTTAAATTTGTCTTAAATAATCAGCTCTTGAGATAACAGTGAGATCTAAAAGAAAACTCAGCTGTCTTAAATGAGATCTTAAATTCGCCTCAGTGGTCAAATCAAAGTCTTGTTGCTCCATATGGTTATCAAGGAGAATGGGTGCCATATTTTCTTTCTAGTAGAAAGAAAGTAGTTAGATTCTATTGTAGTAAGAAAATGGTTCCTACATGTAACTGATCACAACAGGTCTGTGGATTATCTTGAGTATCTGGGTCATGATTTTTGGAAAGAATGGAATACAGTTACTTTTTTTGTATCCATATTACATAATCCCGTTACATGTAATCTGTTACTCCCTAGGCCTGGTAATTGTAACATGGTGTTAGGCTGTAACCACTACTATTCAAGGCGTGTCCGAACTCACCTGTGCCGCCCTGATCCACCCCCTGCACTGCTGGCGCACAGCAAGATACACCTATCAGCTGTGAACAAGCGCCTTAATTAATTCATGGGTGTTTTTTAGGCTGAACGTGCAATAAAGTCTGTCAGTCAGTCCTCGTCACCTTTCAGAAGCAGGTGCGCTGGAGCGCAAGTGTTGGCAGCATGATGGTGAAATAACAGGGGGGACACAAAGAAAAGATTTGCTGTCTTGCAGACAGCAAATCTTTTCAACAATAGCACCAGTATATACCTGGCACCATCTGGTGTAAGATAGGGCCCTATGACTTAAACACATATGAACACACTGAAGTCGGAAGAATGACTTTCCAACTTGGGAAATGGGACCATCCGAGGAGCATGAATTCAGCATATTATATCCAATTAAACAACCCCTACGCCCCTGTGCTCTCTCTGCTCTATGGGGTGAAGCAGGGGGATGGAGGTTAACAAGGGGCATGTATTTTGGTCATTTTGCTAACAAGGTGGATGGCATCCGGCCTCATTCCCCCTAAAATTGCCTTCTGCCTGCAACTTCCTTAAAAGCTCCAGATACCTTCTCACTGAGCGGAGAGACGGAGGAGGTTTGTGTCTGCTGGTGATGACTCAACTGCAGCTACATTTCTGAAGTTCTGAAAGCCAAACGTCACCAGATACAATACATGTAGTTGTTACGCTTGATTTGAGCTGCAGGACAGCAAAAATATTTTTACATCTTTGTCTCTAAATAATAGATGGTGCGTACTTCCAGCTTTATTTGGGTTTACAGACTCTCGGATGTCACGTAAACTTGGCCTCTTTCTGCCACATCGCCATCTATCATGGACTTGCTGGGAACATTCTCCCTCAGTGCAGCTCGGCGCTCGCTGTGACCGCAGTCTGCGTTCATTCACTTAGTGTCTCTCCGGCTCAGACACTGCATGCATCAGTCTCTTGGTAATGGTCACTCGCAGGCCGCGCGGGGAGGACACGGTTGATACGTGGCTGCACGTGCATGGCCGGCTGCGTCCAGCGCGACCTTGCATGCATTTGTACTCGGCAAAGGTCGGCCATCACTTTATCAGTCTATCTGACGCTCTGCTTGCCCGCTTGCACACAATCACTGCAACACAGCTCCGTCTACCCCAACCCCCGCCCCCCTCATCAGGGAACCACAGCAGTCCTGACGGGGTTGGACATGAAAGGCAGTGACAGCCCGGGCGAAAAGCGTGGTTAATGTGTGCATATAAATTGGGAGCTCCCTCCGCTCGATGCCCTAACAGGCTCCAAGGTGCTGTGGAGAGGGAGCACCGCTCGCTCTCGCAGAGGATGCATATTCATGTGCGCCTAAATGGGCATTTGGCACGGGGAGGCAGGCCTCTTAAGGAGAGGGTCCTCCGCTGCTAAGAATGGCACTTCACAACCAGAGGCTTTTTGAGACATTTGAAATCAGGTGGAGAGACCTCATAAAGCGAGTGGCTAAAGGGCCCGAGAGGATCCTATCAACTTGTGTCAAGAGCGGGAATAACATCCGCTGCTGCTTTGATGCCCGGGCGCTCTCAGCAGTAATCACTTCCCCACCACAGTATTTGGTAGCACTTTCTATGGAACTATTGGAACTGAAGGATTTTTTTCTTTCTTTCTTTCTTTCTTTCTTTCTTTGCCTCGAAACGATTAATTGAATATCAAAATAGATGCAGTTTAATTGAATAGTTGACTGATAGCAGAATAATCACAGGAGCTCTAAGTGTTTTATCTTGGTTGTTAGGTTTATTAGTTTGTCTAGCTGTTCCTTCCTTTGTTGTGTGCAGTTGATTGATTGATTGATTGATTGATTGATTGATTGATTGATTGATTGATTGATTGATTGATTTAAAGACAAAAATAGTGAAATTTCCACAGAATTTCTTTGTCCAGATGAATCGGATTTCTGAGGGGCTAAATATGGTCAGAATCACGTGAAACTTGGCACACGTGTCAGTCCTGGTGAAAAATTTGGAATGGGCGTGGCTAAAGTGCTTGACCTTGCCCTTAACCAGCAGCCATCTTGGCATGTTTCACCTACATGTACCAAAATCAGAGGGCACGTGCATCAGGCCCAAATGTAAAAAAAAAACAAAAAAAAAAAAAAAACACTCTTGAAGCCATAGTTTAAACTCAACAGGAAGTTGGCGATTTTGAATTAATTGGTCAGTTTTGGGGATTTCCAGGTGTTGTATTTTAATTAACTCTTCCAAGAGAATTAATGTAACAGACTTCACAGTCATCCAGAGACCTTTGCGATGAAAAGTTATTAAAAGTCATTGTTGAGTGGCTGGCCGTGGCGTGTTGCTGAATTTTGATGTTTCGCCATGAAACAGGAAGTTGTTGCAATTTGAGGCATAGACGATATATTAAATAGATTGAATCCCTATTTAAAGATTAGGGAAACATGTTAAGCTGAAATACTGACTTTTCTGACAGCAACACTACAGCCACGGTGTCCTGCTTTGAAATTTCTATTCTAGTTCAAATTAAGTGTCTGTTTGTTAGAAATCATTAATTCAGTCAGACAACTCACGTTTAGAATGTTTATTCAGCAGCAGAACATGATTTGAGTTTGGCGTCTAGGCTCCGACTTCATCACTCCCCGCAGCTTAAGTTACATAGAGATAAGGGGAGTGATGAGCAAATTCTTGAACCCCCCGTCAGAGCCTGCAGGTGGATGCTGGGGTTAAAGAGCAGGCAGCAACACTAGCGCAGGGCAGCAATGCATTGGCAGACAGAGGGAGAAATGGGAGGTTCAGCAGTTTAAATAGACCGCGAGATTGGAAGTGTGCGTTTGGTATGTAGTATTGAGAATGAGGTATGTCACGTGAGGTTGACGTAGCAGCTCGAGTTGACTGCCTGAACTAGCTCGCAGGCGTCGCCACATTAATCTTGTAGGATGCGTAGATGTGTATAACGGTTAAATTGACCAATATGTTAATGGAGACTGGCAGGCAGTGAGACAGGTAGTTTACTTCACATCGACAGGCAACTAACTGACTCGTCTTCACTTGTTATTGTCAGTTTACGATGTTCCATGCATGTTGCACTCCTGCAGTGTTCCTGTAGCTTGCCTGAGCCTCCCCAAGGCTGGGGGGAGGGGGTGGTGGGAAACAACTAATTTTTGCACACATATTGCTCCTTGAATATACAATCTATGGTTGAAGCGAGTTGTCCCCCCCTGCTCCCTTCACCCCAAATCCCAAATTCAAAACCCAAGCAGGTTGCCTGCAGGCTGCAGGGACGATGAACCTACACAAGCACAAGATGAGTGCAACATTATAGTTTGAAACTGAAAAGCGACGACAAGTCCTACGCTGTAAGATGCTGATAACCGCCAATTATCCGTTGACGTAAAGTTAAGCCTGTTATCGTGAAAACAAAAGCCCACTGCTCTGATAATACACACACAGCGACTGCCATTCTCACTGCCTGCCAAACTCCTTTAACATATTTCTTAATTTAACCGTTATGAACATGTAACCTTCCAAAAGATTATTATAATGATTTCTTATGACTCATAAACACACTCTTATTAATTCAGTGAACATTCGGCATTAATTTGAACTCTAATAAACGTCAAACAGACGCTCCCTGCGCCACAATGAACATACTGGCTGTGCCTTTCCTGTCAGAGAAGCCAGTATTTCAATTCAGCATGTTTACTTAATCTCTGGCTAGATGTAATGGCCATTTTATGATTTCATGCAGTGAATATATTACATGTGTGTCCTTTATGTAAAGTTCAGTACTTATGGATGCATGTAAAATAATGAATGCTTCCTTATAACTATTGCAGAGGCTGGATACAGTTGTTGATGATTTGTTAGAGCACCCCAACTCACTTCTTTCATCCCACAGTCAAAATAAAGCTTGACAAAATCTATTTTGTCTTCTTCTTACTTTGAATACATCATATAGGTTTTATACGTCAAGGTTCCATTCTTACAGCAGCTACATTTTACTTGCAAGTCTCTGTCTTTTGTTGTCTTACAAAATAAATCCCTTATGATGCAGCATTGATCATCTTAAATGCTTGAAAATTACACTTTACTTACAACCAACAATGACATGTTATGATCAAGCATACATCACTATAGATGCATCCATATGTACTTCACTTACATAGTGTGTATAAGTGTGTATAAGTGAGTATAGGTAGTCATAATGTATTATAAGCCCCATTAGTAGCCTCTAGTTTATAACTAGTCAATGGTAAGGACGCATGGAGGGTTGAGAGGGTTACTTTAAAAATATATTCCGATACAGTTACTGATTACCTGTTAAAAAATGTAGTCAGAAACATAAGTAACACAATATTAAAGTGATGTAACTTGATTACTTTTAATTACTTTTGGATTACCTCAAAATTAAACACGGTGAAATCATTTAGGCATATAGTGTTTTTAGGGCTGCAGCTAACACTTATTATCATCGTTGATTGATGGATCAGTTAATCGATTAGTTGTCTGGTCCATGGTGAGAAATGTTGATCAGAGTCCAAGATGACGTCCTCGAATGCCTTGTTTAGTCCACAAGTCAAAAATATTCAGTTTACTGTCAGAGAGGAGTAAAGAAACCAGATAATATTCACTGAAACCAGAGAATTTTGAAAAAAACAAAATGAATGAAAAAATGATTAAAATCTGTCAATCGATCATCAATATAGATGCAGATTAATTTAAGAGTAGATTCATCGTTGCAGCTCTCAGAGTCTTTTATGTTGGTTGTTAGGTTTATTATTCTTTTGTTGTGCTCAAGTGATGATTGATTTAAAGACAAGAATGTTGAAATTTCCACCCAGTGAAGCATTTTTTTCACTAGAGGTCATGATAATGAATTGGCAGCTGTGTGCACTGTGCATGGTAGGATATTCTTCTTTATTTTTAAATTGTAATCCTACTAATCTTCATTTTTACTAAATGTATCTTTAATCTGATTGTCATTTTTTTCTGTAACCGTGATGAGAAAAGTTACCTTTTTATGTATCCAGATTACATAATCCTATTACATGTTTTTAAAAAAAAAATCACTCTGATGCATTTTTTCACATTGCAGGCCTGTGTGGTGACATGGTATTCTTGCTGCACTGCAAAGCTCGCCTGCATTTTCAGAACGATATATTCCTTTAAAAGAAAAAAGAAAAAAAAGAACAGGGCCCAAAGCAAAAACAGTACAGACAGCATAATATGATACCAGCGCAAGTGCTGCTATATTTATTCGCATCCACTCTGCATTGTTGTGGGGCTCAGATCCTCTTTTAGGTCGGGGGTGTAAACACAGAGTGCCCCACAGCCACAACAAGGAGCCGACCTCGAGAAGGGGGGGAGGAGGGGATACCTTTACCGGAGTTCGCCTTTGGTTAAAGTAAACAATAACCACTTCTCTGAGTAATGCAGTTTGGCCCACAGCGCTCTCCAGATGAAGTTGATTTATTTACCGCACACCACGGGCAAAGATCTGCCTCTGTTTTTTTTGTTTATTTCTTTTTTGAAAAGTGTTGCTTGGTTTCCTCTCTGACATTTTCTTAATGCGCAGAATGATGAAATATAGTTTTCAGGTGGTGCAGAGAGTAGCTGTTTCCTCTGTCTCAGTTTGCTCAACAGAAACCGGAGAAAAAACAATTACTCCATATAGCAGTTCTGCAAAAAAAAAAAAAGAATAAGCAAATTGGATTATGAGTTATGGGGCTGCGTTTACTGCACCAGGATTCAAACAAGATGAGAAGAATGACTGTATTCTCATGTAGAGGTTGGAAAGCCTTCAGCTATTATCTGTTTGCACTGCATGGTACGGCTCAGCACGGCTCACCTTCACTTTTGGTACCAGGTACTATTCTTGATTTTGGTTTCCACTCCAGATAGTATCAGAGACAGTACTAATACTTGCTGTACTTAAGTAGATTTTTCAGGTATCTGCACTTGAGTATTTATTTTTCTGACAACTTTTTACTATATAACTCCTCACATTTTCAAAACAGGCTCGTTACTTTAGCTGCAACGAGGTGAAAATGACACCAAAGATGCAACAAGAAGAAAACAATGTAAAAGTAAAGGTTCATCTTCAGTGATGGATCGATAGCGGCTTTTTGTGACCTAGCTTCAAACTTGAAAGCTCTAACTTTTGCCCTGTGTTATGTTGTTTTAGTGTTTATGTTGTAGGTTAGTCTGTTGAACTCTGTGTTAGCATGCTGCGTGGCTAATATGGCTACTACCACAGGCTGGGGAGATGTTGGACTAACGTTGTAATATTGACAGACAGTCGAGGGGAACTATGTGAACATTAAGCCTCATTTGCAGCAACTAAACAAAGAGTTTTAGGTTTGATGCTGGTAACTGTTTATTCACGTTGCTTTTTGTGAAAGTTTATACTGCCGCATGTGCAGCGTTAGCTTGCCGGTTCTCCTCTGTGATCCTCTTGCTAGTGTGTGTGAGTTGCTGCTGTATGTAAATTTACTTGATAGACATGCCCTGAAGGTGACGATGTAGCTACATGTGAAAAAGAAATTGCCAAACTGCAGGAATTCATGTCCGCGCAAGTGATGATTCTAGTGATGATTTCCCCCGACCAATGAGCTGCCTTGCGGTGTTTTCACTCCAATGTTTAGTATCAGCTTGTTTTTCGTTTTAAAATGAGAAAACCAAAATTGGGAAACAAGCTGTTTTTTTTGTATTGATACTAAAAAACGAAACAGAAAACGACCCGTTCCCCCGTTTCTTCTTTTAATATTGCAGTTATTTAGGTTGGACTGTTTCCGTTTGTTGTTTTCCATTTAAGATTTTTAGTTTTCTGTTTCTTACTATCAAAACAAACCAAAACGGGCGGATGTTTAGCTCGCTGGTTCGACTCCTGCCTTCGGCCCTTTGCTGTGTGTCATCCCCTCTCTCTCTGCCCCGTTTCCTGTCTCCTCTTCAGCTGTCACTATAAATAAAGGCACAAATGGCCAAAAAAAATATAACTTAAAGAAAAAAGAAAAAAAAACAACGACGAGGAAACACGGTAATCGGTAAACAGCTCATTTCCGATTTTGGTTTTCTCCTTTTAACATCCATTGGCCGCCAAGTGCGCTGACCCGGACTGTACCGTGCAGTGAAAACACAGCATGTAGATACAGTCTATCTACAGTTATGTTTGGAAGGACCTGAGCAGTCAGTTAATTTAGTTTGAGATGAGCAACCTCCTGAGCTTAAAGGTCAGCTGCTGTGGACAATTAGAGGTCGTGATGATAGAATAACATTTCCAGCTATTTAGCAGCTTTGACATGACCTTCAGATATTTTTAAAGCAAACAACTGTGTGTGTGTGTGTGTGTGTGTATGCATGTGTGTGTGTAGTGTCTGTGTGGAGTGTGCTCCCTGAGACTTACCCAAACAAGAAGTTTCGCCTAAATAACAAAACAGTGATTTAATTACTCTAATTATTCGCCAAAAGGCACTTTTATAATCATATTCAGTGAGCCCTCCTGCCCCCACCACTAACACACACACACACACACACACACACA
>JAJHUR010037065.1:3999-14502 GCA_027495735.1 Lutjanus campechanus | reverse complement strand
TTTGTACTCTGAGTATTTGTCCTACCTGCAGTAGTTTGGAGCTGTGTATTTGTACTCTGAGTATCTGTACTCTGTGTATTTGTACTCTGAGTATTTGTCCTACCTGCAGTAGTTTGGAGCTGTGTATTTGTACTCTGAGTATCTGTACTCTGTGTATTTGTACTCTGAGTATTTGTCCTACCTGCAGTAGTTTGGAGCTGAGACAGACTCTCCATCACGTCGTGTCTGCCGACCTTCTCCAAAACGTCCTTGGTGACCTGCAGCGGCTGGTCGCTGTACGTCTGGACGATCAGGTCCACCGTTCTGCGTCTGTTGGCGTTCTCCAGGTCACATGGTGAGATCTCCAGCTTACCTCCATCGTTACTCAGAACCTTCTGGACTTTGGAGCCGTACTCCTGCAGGTGGTACTTGAAGTCTTCGAACTCGTCAACCTTCAGCTTCTTCAGTTCTTTCAGGAGAACTTCTTTGACTGTGTCCATCACGGCGTCCTGTCCAACACTGAGACACGTTTCAGATCAGACAGACGAACACGTTTCAGATCAGACAGACAGACGAACACGTTTCAGATCAGACAGACAGAGATAAACATGAGGACAGTGGATCGACAGGAGAAACAGGCTGGAAGCTGTTTTTTTACGACCCTGACGGTGTCTGACGGTGTCTGATGGTGTCTGACGGTGTCGTGTCTGACAGTGTCTGACGTGTTGGTGACGGTGTGTGTTTTCATGTCTGTGTAGGTTCTCAGTCATCCAGGTCATGGTATCCGTAGCAAGGTTTGTTGTAGGCAACTGGACTTCATAGAGTTCTTGAAGACGTTTCACCTCTCATCCAAGAGGATTCTTCAGTTCTGACTGACTGGCTTGGGAGTTCCGAACTCCCAAGCCAGTCAGTCTGTAATTGTAGACATTAGAGACAGAGGACACGTTTCACTGAAGCACTCACAGAAATGACAAAAGTTTTAAATTGAGACCAACCTTTCAAATGTAGGAAAGAAACAATGTAAAAAAAAGAGGAAAACAACAAGGGGACAACCTTTCTGAAGAAACCATAAAGAAAAGGACCAGAGGAGACAAACAAAAGTAAAAGTAAAGTAGGCTAATGCAACACAGAGGAGGAGAGACAGAAAGGACAGAAAGAGACCAAACTGAAAGAAGTGAAGACAGCCTCACTGAGTCCAGCTACTAAGTAAACAGGTAAATGTTTTTACATCAAGATACTGCAACAGAAACATTTATTATTTTTATTATGAGCTGCAGTGTGTCTGTGTGACCAGCAGGTGGAGCTGCAGAGGTTTAAACTCTTTTATCTACCTTCATTCAGAAACATGAGGAGCAAACTGTTCTCATGTATTCATGTGACTTCATCGTTTTAAATGATGAAGAGAAATAAGGAAAGAGACTCAGAACTCACAACCCAGCTGCTTTTCACAATAAAAGTCTGCTTAGTAGCAGCCGTGTCGATAATAAAATGTGAATATCCAAAAAGCTCAGACACAGAAATACAGTAATACGGAGGAAAATGAATTATATGGCTGAACAGTACAAGTACAAAGGAAATGATATGCAAGTGGCATCTAATTACATTTCAGGATTCTGCAAGATGTGGAGCAGGATTCTTTGAGATATGGAGATGAATTTTATAATGCAGTGAGCAGGATGTGGCACTTAAGGCACTTAAAATCTGATAAAGTCTATTCCAACACAATTTATCAGCGCAGTAGAAAGATATCATGGTCAGTGGTGTTGAGATCTAACAAGAACTGAAACAAGTCTGCTGTCTGATGCAATGAAAAGGTTATTTGTTAAACTTAAACTTATCTTGTGCAAAGTCACACACCTGATTGGCGACTGCTTTCTGAAGGAAGTGAGAGAGAAATGGAAGATTAGACATCAGTATGTGACTGGCCAATAGGTCTGGACCAAGGTTTTTTTTTTAAAGGACTGTATATACTTTTTGATTAAGGACAGAATGATCATATCTAGTAAAGATGTGTGAATTAAAGGTAAAACGTCTTTGAGCAGCTGAGTTGGGATGGGGTCTAGGAGAAACAGTCTACATATATATCAGGTGGTGAGTTTTGTCTCTAATCAGCAGGAGCAGGAAGTTTCCCAGAGCGTCAGGCTGCTTGTTGGGCAACAGTCAGTCAGCACATTCATTTTATAAATAGATTCTTTAGGCTGTTGCAGGTTGTAATGAACCCAGTGTCTCTTCTGTCCCTCAACTTGAAACATCTCTTTGTCCTGTGGTTGATTCTGTAGCAACTACAGATAAGACGTTTCCCGTTCTGTGTTGCAGCTGCATTTCTTTTGTAAACTTTAAATTATGTTTCACCTCAATCTGTGGAGCTCATGATTTTGTGATGGCTCATACTGGACAAAGACACCATCAGGTTAACCTGCACCCAACCCATGTTTAAGAGAAGCGTCTGCCATGGTTTGACTTTTGAAAAGCAGAAACCAATAAAAATGAGTGATATGTTGTCAATATGTGGAACTGTGAGATGGAATAAAAATGTTTGAGTGGACATCTGGTCACCCTATCAGTCCATCAGAGGTCAGAGGTCAAGCAGGAAATATTCAAATAAAATGAAAAGAGAGTATGTGGAGCAGGACTCTGACAGATGTTGTACCTCAGAGTAAAGAGCTGCAGCATCTGGTAGAATCAAACATCAGAAACTGTGTCACTGAATAACTTTGGTCTGATTAAGAGTCAGGAAACTCCTCCTACATGACCAAAGAAGTAAAATCAGGTGACTGGTCAGTGTTTTAGTGTTTGACCAACCAGAGAGGTTCAGCCTGACGTTATCAGACATATAAAACGCTGCATGAAGCTGCTGGACTGTTAGAAGAATCAAGACTCTGACTGATCCTGCTGACTTCATCTCATCACTGTAAGTCCACACTTTTACCTTTTAATGGTTTTTAATGAGAAACAAAAGGTTCAAATTCAGTTTCATGTAAATTTGGTCCTTCAGTTGACTAAATATTGAGTTTGTCCAACAACAACATGATCCAAGGCGAAGAAAGTAACAAAGTACATTTACTCAAGTACTTTATTTAGTCTTTTTCTTCTACACCACATCTCAGAGGAACATATTGTACGTTTATCTGACGGTTTTACCGACTGGTTACTTTACTAATTTAAATGTTTTAACTCTTAACATCTAAAATATGATGTGATATTATACAACAGACACAAAGATCAGACACAATAATCATGTCTGTCGTCAGAAAAACAGACAGCCGTCTGCAGCGTCTGCGTCTAAATGCTGTGTGTCTGTTGCCGTCTCTCTGTACAGGTTGAAGACATCATGGCTCGTCAGTGCACCATTGAGATGGAGAATAAGACTGAGTACACGCTGTGTAACCCACAGTGAGTTCATGACTCACCTTCACACCATGTGTCAAATAAAGCGAGAATAATTAACAGCCAAAAAAGTATGTTTACAAGTGTACAAAACAAAACAAAACAAAACAAAGCAAAGTAAAACAAAACAAAACAAAACAAAGTAAAACAAAACAAAACAAAACAAAGCAAAGTAAAACAAAACAAAACAAAGCAAAGTAAAACAAAACAAAACAAAGCAAAGTAAAACAAAACAAAGCAAAGTAAAACAAAACAAAACAAAACAAAGCAAAACAAAACAAAGTAAAATAAAATAAAATAAAATAAAATAAAATAAAATAAAATAAAATAAAATAAAACAAAACAAAACAAAGTAAAACAAAACAAAACAGAACAAAACAAAACAAAGTAAAACAAAACAAAACAAAACAAAGCAAAGTAAAACAAAACAAAGTAAAACAAAACAAAACAAAACAAAACAAAGCAAAGTAAAACAAAACAAAACAAAACAAAGTAAAACAAAACAAAACAAAACAAAGCAAAGTAAAACAAAACAAAACAAAGTAAAACAAAACAAAACAAAGCAAAGTAAAACAAAACAAAACAAAGCGAAGTAAAACAAAACAAAACAAAACAAAGCAAAGTAAAACAAAACAAAACAAAACAAAGCAAAACAAAACAAAGTAAAATAAAATAAAATAAAATAAAATAAAATAAAATAAAATAAAATAAAATAAAATAAAACAAAACAAAACAAAGTAAAACAGAACAAAACAAAACAAAGTAAAACAAAACAAAACAAAACAAAGTAAAACAAAACAAAACAAAACAGAACAAAACAGAATAAAAGATTAAAGAAAAAAACTGTCAGAATTGGTAACAGTAACTTAACTGTCCATAATAATAATAATAATAATAATAATAATCTTTATTATAGACTCATAATTTTTGAAGCCATGAAGTTTGAGAAAATGTCCGTTCTTCATCTCGAGCCCCGGTTATTTTTTTCAGTCTCTCCAGGAGGAGTTCAGGTCCAGGAACAGCTGATGAGTTGGAGGGGATTGATTTTTCTAAATAAAAGTTTACATCTTTTCTCAAAGTGTGTTATGATCATTAATATTCTCCATTTTTGATGATCTAACTGGAACTCTGGCAAATCATTTAATTAACAAATACAATCATGAATTTAAATTAAATTCTATTTTCAGAACTGAAGTCGAATTCCAGAAACTTCTCAACAGATCATAAACATGAATGTTCCTTCCTCAGTTCAGCCTCTCAGACAGTTTAGTTTAATGTCTTTGGAAAGTTTAAGGGTTTTTATGGGTGTGAGATTAGTTTCCTTGTCTGTCTAACCCCAACTCAGAAAACCTCGACAGCACCTTCACTCTTGATAACCACCTGACCAAGCAGAGTCAAGCACAACTCATCAGGCATCTTCTTCACCTTCAGTGCCTCATGATGGACGCTGCAGTGTGTCCATCACATCAGGTGCTTCCTCCTGAATCTGGGCTGCTGCTCCGCTGTGGTGGCCTCTCATAGCCCCCGACTCCGACACGCTTTTTCCAACCGAGCCTGTTCTCTCTGGATGAAGGTGCTCAGTAGCTTTCTTAGAAATAAATCCAGTGGTCAGTCTGTCAGTGCTGTGTTTGGTCTGACGTGCTGAAGACTTCACCACACTGAGACCTCAGCTCTTCCTCTGTCCTGCACCAACTAAATCCAGTGTGAGTTAACTTGAGTCACATATATCCTGACTGCTTTGTGCTGCTCGGTGCTGCTGGGGGCTGTGGACGTTTCACCAGCACCTCTTGAGGAGCCACTCGCACTTGTCCTCCGTTCACTGTCGTCATTCACTGGACTTTCAACACGTCTGATCAAAATATTCTGCTCCTGAACTGCAGCCACAGTGTTTCTGTCGGCCACACACAGTTCAACTCAGAACGAATCATGTCTCATGTATACACACGTACTCTGTGCGTGAACGTGACTACGCAGCAGGCTGATATTTAGACACAAAATAGGAAATGTATTTTAAAAATCAATTGAATAATTATTTTCATTCAAAGTTTTGTAGTATTTTGATAATCTTATGTTATCAAATTAGAGTAAATTATAAAAAAATATTTCTGACATTCCTCCATGTACCAGTAGAGGGAGCTCATATACTAAACTGTGACTAAAGATTTCACGCAGTCTCTGAGTATGTTTGTCTCGTTTGTGTCCTCAGCGTGTTCATCATCAGTGGATACTGTGAGGTGCCTCCATCACCAACACTCAGTCCAACTGAATCTGGCACTATTCTGTTCAAACATACTTCTGGTACGGCCTGTGGATCTGTCGGAGTCCTCACCTACGACCTCCAGTGTGGATCCTCGGGGACATACGATGGAAAACTGGCCATCATGTTCTCTGTTCCTTATGACTACAACTTGTTCTCTAACTGGTTTGCAGCGGGCGTCTTCGACATGGAAATACAGTGTGATTACAACCTTTATACAGAGATGTATTATGCGACAGAGGAGAAGTGTTTTGTCAGATGTAAAGCTGCAGACCTCAATCTGACTTACGAATGTGAAGCAGTTACAATCAGAGCCACCATGTCAGACTGTGGCACATCTGTCATCAAGGTAGAGGTGTCACAGCTGCAACGTTAAAACCCTCCACATCTGATCTGTTTCTTCTCTAAGATTTATTTTCATGCACCATTAATCCCAGCTGGCCAACTGAGACAGAAAGTCTAGTTAAAGTCAAGAGATGAATCTTTTATTTCACGATATCTCGTTTTATTCTCTGCATTACTTTATCTTTAAATATCTCCACATGTATTTTCTGCTGCTTGTTCTGTACTGACTGTGTATGATGACAATAAAGTTGGATTTCAAGATCTTCAAGATATTTTCAACATATGATCAGTTCTACAGGATCTGTTGGATGAAGGTTTTGCTAAAGGTACCTAAAATCTGAGATCTTCTTAAAAACAGAGTTTTAAAAAATCACAATTTATCAGCTCAGTAGAAACATATCATGGTCAGTGGTGTTGAGATCTAACAAGAACCGAAACAAGTCTGTTGTTCGATGCAATGAAAAGGTTATTTGTTACTTTCACTTCTGCTGTTTCTGTTATGATTGGCAACAGATGCTGAAAGTCCTCAAATAAACTTATCTTGTGCAAAGTCACACAGCTGATTAGCGACTGCTTTCTGAAGGAGAAAAGGTATCAGATTAACCTGCACTTGTTTTCTTTGCAGCCGTGAGATATTTTAAAAGCTAGAGCCAATCAGAAGTGGTATTGTAGGTTATGTAGTTGTAGTTATGGTGGGTCTTGTTGGTGTTTTAGACTTTATCCTTCTATTGTAAACTTTGCTCAATGTAGCAGCCAAGAATAGACAAACATGTCTATGGGCATGATTTCAGTTATTGGCTAAGTTAACAGTTTTGTATCCATCATGCTGGATATTGTTGCTCATGAAAAGTTAATCGCCTTTCTTTCAGTAGCTATATTGGTTTGGCACAAGTAGAACGAGTCATTCGTCATAACGTCAGGTTATATGCTAATAGTAATCTATACGCTAACACTAGAGACATAACATGATAATCCTAACACAGAAGTTGTTTAGCATGGGGCACGTAAACATGTAAACAAACAGATGTTGCCAGTAGACTAGTCACTATTGACACCACTGACAGCCTGACAAGTGTTTTGAGTTGCTGTGGTTTGCTCGTGGGGTCCATCTCCTTTGCTATGTATTACATCTGCATTTGTTCAATGTAACTGTTCTCGGTTCCGAGGTCCGAACGAATTCGGGCAGCAGTTCCATTCCTTGATGACACGTCATCAGTGAAGTACTGCGCGATTATCTTGGGATCACTGTTTGTAGAGTAGTCATGTCACCATTCATGAAAACCCACCTATTGCACCATTGATGCAGATCCCGTACGGTTTGAGTTTATCGTTGGACTCAACGTGCCACAAAAAGTTTGGACCAGGATTCGGGTACATACGCCGCCGAACGCGATTCCGGTGCCTTAGCTGCACACCGTGCGGGTCCAATATTTTCAGCAGCCTCCTGATCGTCTCTTGGGTCACCACGTAGCCTGCCTGAATATCCATGGAGCATATATGTCCAACTGATCCTGGAGAAACATCACTATGTTGAAGAGATCTGAATGAGCTTTCCTTCTGAACAACCACAAAGTCCTCAGGTGGCTGCGTAAAGTCAACAAACTAATGGTAATACCATCTACGTGACTTAAAGACAGGACTATCTCCCAGTGTCTTAAACACAGGTCAAAGTAAAACTAAACTAAACAAGCTGGCCATGTTTGCTTCCATTAAATCGAGCTCCCAATAAAGGAATGGATGCGATTGTTTCAGATGCTCTCTAAACTCGGGGAAAAAAGATTAGTCCGAAAAACAGAAAAGAAAATTATTCTGGAAAAAAATTACCCCGAAAAACCAACCAAAAAATAAATTACTAAAAAAAAAAGAAAAAAGTTCCATCTGGTCCTTTTATTTGCTGCTCCGCTCGAACCCTGAACACATGACGATGACAGTTATATTACATTTTTAAAATCCAAAAGTCTTCAGTGTGCTGAGTGACACAGAATAAAGGCTCAGCTTAATGTTGCTGTGATATACTGTCTCAGTGATGAGTGAAAATCCAGGACAGACACATGTGACTGATGTCTCCAGGTCCCACAGTGTCCAGTCAACTGATGCTGGTTAATCTAAAGATGCTGTTAGCAGCTGTTAAACCTACAGTCTGTGGACCAGAAGACGTGTTTAACTGCTCTGGAGACTGAAGCCAGTCACAAAGTCTGTGTAGGTGTTATTCATGCAGGTAAGTGTTAGACATGTAGATGAGTTCAATGTGAAGAAGCTGCGAGGACAGAAAGGAGGAGACACTTTGACATGGTCAGTGGAGAGGACGAGAGGAGAGACATCACAGGTGACTTCTCTGTATCTGAGACCGTTGGCTGGATCTGGTTTGAAAACTGTCATATATTTATCAAATCCATCATATCAGACTCTGTCATCATTATAATTACATCATCAAACCTGCTGATTACAAATTATTATAAATTATTATACACAATGAGACACCCCAGCTCTTTAGTTTGGTGTATCTCTGTGGTCCTGTTGTGTCTTTATGGTGTGATTGTGTGTCTTTGTCATCTGGTTATGTCTCTTTGAGGTACCTTCATGTCTCTTCATAGCACTTTATTGTCTTTTTGTGGTATTTCTGTCCCTCCTCGTAGTCGTGTTATGTCTTTGTTGTACATGTTCAGAGACTTCGTATATATCTTAATGGGCGCACATGCGGAAGAATCACAAGATCGACGCCATGTTTACATGCTACTGGCTACATGCTACAGCTGATATTTCTGCTAAAAACATGGTGTAAATGGCGTCTTTTGCGGTTAATTTTTAATGTCGCGGCTCGCAGACACTTGGATTACGTGTTGTGTTTGTTTTGTGTTCTATTTTTAACGTTTTATCCGTGGTCACCATTCACTTCCATTGTACTGGATGAGGCTGCTACCCTGGTTCTCCTAAAACTCCAGGATTGTTTTGTGAACTGAAGATCTTCACTTATCATCACATCAGCATAGTGGTGAGGACATACTGAGTGGGTTATTCTCACAAAGTGGAATATCACTTTAATGTTTGTGTATGTTTTTGAATTCTGAGTCTCTGTGTGTTTTATTACATGATAATGTGACAACTGTTATTGAAGTAAAAGTACAAATACCACAGTGTAGAAATACCTGAAATACATTCAAAATGTTACTCAAGTAGAAATACAGTATTATTATTGTTGTTGTTGTTGTTGTTGTTAGTAGTAGTAGTTGTATATAAAAGCATTAACTTTAATATACTTTAAGTACCAAAAGTAAAAGTACTCATGACGTCAAATAATAATGACTTTATTTTGCTGAGTAGTTTTATCTGTAATCATACATCATTTAATTTATAGGCAGGCAGGACGCATGCGCAGTCCGGCAGCCCCTGGTCGTGTAAGGAGGGAAAGATCTCGCGAGAGTTATCGATGTAACTCAAAGTATGACCTGTGTGTGACTCTGACCAGGTGTTTCTGTCGCTGCAGCTCCTTCAGAGCGGCACTCGCGTCATAAAACACCCGCATGGTTTGTACAACGACAACGATGAAGAAACAACGTGCACAAACCTCGCGAGAGTTTCACACAGTCTCGGACCGCAGCGAGTCGTCATGGAGACGGTTTGTTGTTTGTGAATCAAAAGGAGAAAACACACCTGAACACGGAGAGAGTGGGGGCACGAGGAGGAGAAGCTGCTTCAGGTGAGATGTTTCACCTGTCTGTCTGTCTGTTAGCTAGCTGCTGTTAGCCTGGGGGCTAATGGTCAACAACAGCAGCCTTAGCTCTGTGAGGTTAGCCTGGGAGCTAACGTTAGCCACAGAGCTGCGTTCAATGACACGACGCTCTAACAGAAACTAGCAGGCGGTCTGTTCATTCACTGCTAATGCTAATCATCATGTGTGTTAACATTAGCCACAGAGCTAGCCGGACCGTTCGTTCATGTGACTGTGTTTGTGTGGAAGGCTAACGCTAATCAACACGTCTGTTAACATTAGCATGTTAGCTTCATGAAGGCTGCTGAGCTGCGTTCAATGACAACACGTTTGTTAATGTTCTAAATCACTCAGACATAAATACTCAGATAAAAGTAGCGCAGTAAAAGTTACAGTAGTTACCTGGAGTAGAAGTAACATTCTTGAAAACATTCCAGGATTGAATTCCAGGATATTTTAGTAGAGTCCTGAAATCTTCAAGACATTACAGGCGTCCTTGAATGATTTCCAGGACGCCTTAGAAGGTGCATGTGGTCCTTCAGTACGTTCCAAGGGTCCTTGAAAATATTAGAAGATGAATTATTAAAGTCTGAGCCAATTAAGTTTGAACTGTTCCTGTGTGACATCATCAGGTGATGGCGAGGTCAGAGCGTGATGTCATCGACTTCTCTGCGCTGGAGAGAGAGCTTCAGGGGGCGATCGAGTCAGAGCGGCGATATGAGAGAGAGAACGAGGCGAAGCTGAGAGCCATCAGCCAGAGAGTGTCGTCCTACAGCCAGTTCAGGTAACTCAGAGGTCCTGGAAACACCTCCAGGAGGCTGGAAAC
>JAJHUR010036542.1:2334-22468 GCA_027495735.1 Lutjanus campechanus | reverse complement strand
GAAAAGGGAGTGAGTGAGTGATCTCAAATATTACAATATAAGTTGAAGGTTGTTACGCAATTATAAAGTTAGTCATTAAATTCCTTTTCTAAAATCTATTTTGAATGTTCACTAGAGACTACATGCCACTACAGGTAATAGACAACTATAAACAAAATAATAGAGGTCAAAGACACTAGAAAATGATAATTATGTCATTTTATTTTGATCCAGTGTACTTTATATATAATAATTACATATAAATATGTGCTATGACACGATTTGTCCCATTTGTCTGTCCTTTATTTGAGTTTTTCTCCTCTTTCTTTTTCCTACGCTGTTTATTTGACTCCCTTCTTATTGTCCTGGTACTCTGTCTGTATATAAGTGTGTGTTTATAGGTGTAGATATTTGTATGTGCTATATGTGTTCAAAACGACAATAAATACAGTTGAAATGCTGTTCGTTGATTCAAACACAAGTAAGCAGTCACAACACATCACCATGTCATTCATGCGTCTCCAAGGTGTCCAGCTCGCTACTTGTGTGTGACTTGTACGTCACTTCTGCTAGAAGGTCACAGGGCCACATTTGTTATGTCGGTCTGTCACCAGACGAGCGTCACAGTCGTTTTGCATGAGCTAGCAAAGAAAACAAAAATGTTTGAAGAACTAAAATACAGGTACGGGCTGTTCCAGCTGTTGAGACTGGCAAGAAAAAGTCATGTAACCATCAAATGAAACCACTGCATCCTGCATTGATGATGAATTTTCTTGTCACATCCTAGTCCGCACACACACTACAAAAATTATGTGCTCAAATGTGTCCCAAACAATGTTGGCAAGTGGTTTGCATGATTGGATCACGGTGCTTTTTGTTGGTTATTTACACTTGCATTTAGCTCTGTCTACTTGTTTTATTTTTTGTTTTGTTTTTTCCCCATTATGTGTTAGGACAGCTTTAGACAGACAGGACATGGGGGAGAGAAGATACGCATCGCCAAAGACATGTTTTAAAATGTGTGAACAGATTTCAAGAGACCGGTGACAACTCTGAGGGAGTTCCAGGCTTCAGAGGCTCAGACTGGAAAAACTGTTCATACTACAACAGTTGGCCAGGTGCTTCATCAGTCACAGCTTTTAAAAAAACCCACATGACATCTTGGCTACAGACTCTGAAGTCAGATGGAAGGAGCTTCTATGGTCTGATGAGAGCAAAACGCAGCTTTTTGTCCATCAGAATAAACGCCATGTTTGATGTGAGCCAAACATCATTACAAACATATCCAGTGTGACGCGCGGTGGCGGCAGCAGCAGCAGCAGCATCGCGCTGTAGGGATGCTTCTCAAACCCTGGAGGAGAAGCCAACACAGTCTGCAAGAAACCTGCAACTGGGGAGAAGATTTGTTTTCCAGCAAGACCCGAGAGCCCGAGCGTAAAGCCAAAGACACACAGTAGAGGACTGCATTGGGAAAATGTGAACACACTTACGGGACCCGACTCAAATCACACAGGAGCGGCCGGTTTAAACTTTGACGTGGGCCAGAGTGTTGAACTAGGGTTGGACGTGTGACAGTGAGTTCACTGGTAGAGATTTGGCGAGACTGTTTCAATCGTGGGAGATATTCTCACCTGATACTGTGTCATCTCGCAAATCCAGCTGCCTTGCAACGTAACGTGTTCTGGGCAGCAGGATTGCTTACAAAGCTCTCACGTGAAATGAGAGTGACAGTTGATGGCGGTAATGCTGGTCTGCATCCCAACCAGGCTGGTGTTCATTTGCACCTATTAACCTTTAAACATGTAACTCTGAAAGAATGTTAGTTTTTACTGTTGTCTCACGTGAGGTAGTGGTAGCTTTGTGTGTATTTAAGCTCCATATCAAACAAGAAAATCATCAGATGTGATGAAGTATGATACAACATGATTATCTTAAATTTTCTTAGTTGAACTTACATAACGATTACTGTGTCGTGACCGTTATCACGATACAAAATTACATACATTACAAGATTTCAGCCATACTGCCCAACCCTGACGAGAACAGACCAGTTTAAACGAGAGTGAGCGTTAACGGTCAGAAAACAGTCCTGCGCAGGGCTCTGATAAACAGTCGTGGTCAAGTCAGAGTCTAGATCTTAAATGACAGTTTTCAGGGCATAAAAACAATGACCTGTTGATCCTCACAAATCAAGACAAAAATTAAATTCAAATTGTACATTTTGGGAATCGCAGCACCCCTATCATGAACACATGAACTCGGAGAGAACTTGAGCAGTTTTGCAAAGAGGGATTTACTATTCATCTCACTGTAATACCATTGGTAATTTAATTTCTTTAGATTTTGGATGGTTGGTCAAACAAAACAAAGCATCTGAAGATGTCTCCTTGGTCTCCTGGATGGGGAGGAATTTTTTGCTATTTATGGCCATTTTATAGACAAAATAATAACAAAAAATATTAAGAAAATACTGAGCTGCAGCTCAATTCTTTTCCAAACTCAAGCTGGTGTTGTGTGAGATAGCTAGTGTTGTCACCTGAAGCATCAACACTGACATGAGATATAGACAGACAAGACAACAGACGCTCATAACTCACCCACTCAGCTACAAAGGGAATAAAACCCCCACAGCAGAAAAATGTTGCTGCCATCAGCAAAACTGTTTTCACTTTCCAGAAAACTCATCTCAAACGGATCGTCACAGACGCAGCCCTCATCTTCTCCTGTCTGAGCTCGACAGGCGTCACCACGACGACACTAAAACACCACCTGCCTCCTGCAGCCTCAGCTCCTCCGAGCCACTAAATCTCTTTTTAGTACATCTGGGCTCTTTCTCACAGCAGCAATATAATATAAAGTGTTTTAACACGCGTACAGACTCTCCTGAGAGTCATCTGATGCCCTCATCTCCTCCACTCACAGTCCGCCTTCTTTTACCCGCCTCATTCCCTTGTTTATAGACCGACTTCATCTCCTTATACTGTTCATTTTCTATTCTGTCTCTTCATCACAAATCACCTCCCGTCACAGGGGAGTTTTAGACTGAAGCTCGCTGCAGAGCCCATCTGGGGGGAAATAAGCCGGAGCTTTTCAATTCTTGTCCTTGGCACATTTCATTCTGTCTATTTAGGGACAGTTTCATACTGAGCTGAATGCTGTTAAATACCTCTTGGAAGGAAAAAAAAAACACACATATTTGCCCAGTCGCAGGAACAAATCAAAGTAGCTCGGGTACAGAACAAGCTTTCCTCTAAAGAATAAAATAAACTGTTTTTCAGGGTCAACTGGTGTGACGTGTGGACCTTCTACCTCAACTCATTTAACCCCACAACCCAAACTGCAACCCTCTCAAAACAGGGTAGAAAAAAAACTGAGACCTGGTAGCTCGACGACGTTGTTCAAGAAGCTGGTTGCAAGCAAACATCAGGCTGAAGTGCTCCTGAACAAAGCACTGACTACATCTTGTGCTTTAGAAAGTAAAACTTCACTGCGATTTAAACTGTCCCAACGACAGCCATATTAAACGACAGCCTCCACCTGGGTTCTTTTCCAGGTTTTTCAAACGGAAATGCCCACTCAGCCATTTGCAAAAAGCGGTGCCATAAGTTAGAGCACTGATACCCTCTTCCCCTCTAAACCTACAGGGCTTATATGAAGCAAAGTCATCATGCAGAAACCTGCGTCAGGTCATGTGGAAAAACATTCTTTAGAAGGTTTTGGGAAAATAGCATTTTGACGCTAAAGCAGTGTGATCTTGCCGTGATTTCTGACACGGTCCACGTGGCTCTCGGTATCAGATATCTGTATTTAAATTATCCGTCTCATCTTTCATTCCTCCTTTTGTTCGTCAGAGAGTTGACACTGGAGCTGATCAGGACAACAACGTCCTGCCTTCAGCAGCCTTTAAACAATGCTAAGCTTTTACATACAGAACAGATTTTACTTAACGTTAGTCCTCTTGTGTTTGAGTTCATTTCTGAGGGGTGCTTTTTTTAGCTGAATTTCAGTCAATGAAGGTACTTCTTCAGTAACTGTTTGATGCACTGGATTGCACATCACTCAAAACATCAATGCAATTGGTGCTATTTTTTACTGATTGCAACTACGTCTTAATTTAGGATTTTTAGGAGGAAAATTCAAGTACTTTCAAGGCACCTAAACCAAAACTTTCCAGACCCTTGTAGCCCTTATCACCACAATCACAAACTCTACTACTTACTGTGGAAAAGAAAGCTTACAGAAGTTCTTATAACCACAGAAATCAATGTAGATTGTCACTCCTGCTGTTCATATTAACTTTAATTATATGTTTTGATCACGATTATATAATTATGCTAATCAACGCCAGGAGACAGTCAAGTACAACGAAGGGATTGTGATTGTGTAGACGAAACACCAGATTATGTTGATAATAACTCAAGTTAATTTTATTTATATAGCGCCAAATCATACGAGAAATGATCCCAGAGCACTTTTAGTGTAGAGCAGGTCTAAACTGTACTCTTTATGATTTTATTTAGAGACCCAATAGTTCCTATCAACAGCGAGCACTAAGGTGACAGTGGCGATGAAAAACTTCTTTTTAACAAGCAGAAAGCTCAAGCAGAACCCAACTCTATTTCTAGCTAATCTTAAACATTTTCCAAAATTTTAAGAGCTTGTATGAGCCCTGTTAATTAACAAACACAATTAGAATTTAACCAAAAATGTCCTTTCAACTTGCAGAGTCGTGGTACTTTGTCTTGAGAGGTTTGTCTGGATCATTTTCCACCTATGTTCTATGAAAACTTTGTTTGTTTTGGAGTGATTTGATCATAAACGTCGTTTTACCTGCATGAGTTCCTGTTTCTCCTTCTCTCCAGAGCTGATGGCGTCTCGGATGGAGCGGACCTCGCTGAGGATGGCCTGCGCCTCCTGCAGCTTGTAGCCATACGGGCTGTTGGACACCTTCTGGTCAATCCTGGAGGTCAGGAGGAGGAGGAGGAGGAGGAGGAGGGGGGAGGGCAGGGGAGAGACAGATGACAGATGAAGGTCAGTTTTGGATGATGATTTAGAAAAATGTTAGCAGCAGGAGGGCTTTAAACAACAGCCAATCATCCTGTCAAAAATGTCCCCGCATCACCTCTTTCACGGTCAGCTGCTCCGGACAGACCTGTGAAAAATCATCAGCTTCAAAGATCTAATGACTTTCAATTAGCTGCTTTTTTACTGTTTACACAGAGAACTGGGTCAGCTGAGTGTACTCACATTACAGCAACACTGACTCATTTTCATACAATTATGTTAAGTGGAAGCTTCCCAGTGTAACCACAGTCTTTTAACTATCAGTCACTCAACAATCATAGAACAGTAAACAGCAGATAGTGGAGCAGAATCACTCAGAATCACATATTACAGGGTTAAAAATACATTTTCCATTTGAAAGTTCAATACTTTTCCAGAGTTCTTGGCATGAACAGTTAAACTTTTGCCGGTTAAACGGCGCATAATCTGCTCACAAAGTAAGATGAATCTGAGCTAAAACACAAGAGTCACACAGTAACACAATCTAACTAACTGACAAGGCAGCAGTAGAGGTAAAATTTTTGTCAAAGGAGTCTCATGGCTTTGGAAAGAAACAGCAGCATCCAATCAGAAAAGTCTGTCTCACAGCAAGGTGAAGGGGTGAAAATATTCTAAATACAGCGTACAATTAACTGATACAGATGTTTTTTTAGGTGGCTAAAATATGTTTTGCTGCTGTCCCTGTCCATAACAGGACACTACATAGCATCCTACACCCGTACTCCATCCACTATCTACTGTCGGTAATGCACTGACAACCTCACTTCAAAAAATCCGAACTATCCCTTTAATAGCTTCGAAGGCCGCTGCTTCTTCTTCTTCTGAGGACGCTAAATTCGACACTATTTGGGATTCACAGGCATCAAACTGAGTGGATCAGAGTCTCAGTGGCAGGAGTAACTGTTCAACAGGCAGAAAATGACAGTGAAATGAAATGATGAAATGTGTTATGCTTGTTCAAGAGCCTGACATAAGAAAAGCGAAAAATATTCATGTTCATGAAAACAACTAAATATGTTTCGATGCCATTTTTTCCTTCCTGATACTGATTTCTATACCTGAACTTTGCTTGTCAACCAATACCAAGTGCCAATATACCCGGGGCAAGAAAAACGCCATGTTGGGCAAGTAAATCTGGCAACTAACTGGACAAGTAGTAAAAAACAATTGAGCTATTGTGATAAAACAATTAATCATTAAAGTAATTTTTCACGCAAAATGGCAGAAAATGCTGTTTACAAATATGGAGATTCCATTTTCATTTATTATCATATTAAACTGAATATCTTTGGGTTTTTGAAGGACAAAAAGAGACATTTAAAGACATCAGCAGCCTAGATTAAATATTAAAATTAACTTTAGTTGTTGTTACTTGATAACCCCTAATAAATATAACAACTTTGATAAAGTCAAAATTGACTTTGGGTATGTAAATTTCTTACCTTCTTGCCCGACTGGGCAAGTGAAAAAAAGACAAACAAAAAACATTACTGTTGAACCCAGAGAATGAATGCCAACATGACTTCCCCATCCTGGGAAACTGCAGGGAAGCAGCATTTCAGGGTTAATAAATCACGTGGTATCAGATCGTGCATAGACATGTACACTCACCAACATGCATACCAGCATTTTTGGCAGTATCAGAAGTATCAGACCGACCCTAAAAATAACTAAACTCACTGTTCTACTGAATAAAATCAGTACAGCTGATCATGTAGAGCAGAGGGAGATGATCTAGACTATAGTCACCAGATCGGGGCTGCAACTAACAATTATTTTCATTATTTATCAATCTGTCGATCATTTTCTCAATTAATGGTTTAGTTGTTTGGTCTATAAAATGTCAGAATATTGTGAAAAATGTTCATCAGCGTTTCCTCATCCAACAACAACAACTCAGAGATATTCGGTTTACTGTGGTAAAGAAACTAGAAAATAAACAGCAGCTCTACATCAGATAATGACGATAATGGTTTAGACATTTTACTGTTCAGTGCTGGAAAAACAACCTGAAAAAGCTAGCCTTGTTAAACACTGATCGCCTCACAGGTAAAACACGTTTGCACATACAGCCGGGCAGGTGAGGACACCCTGAACAGTCTGATTAGATCAAATGTTTGCTTAACTTCTATGTTCCAGGTAACAGACACGAGATCCTGTTTTGGGCCGTGGGCAAACTGGGACGACCCTGCTGCTGCTGCTGAAGATGCTGCAGGAAACAGCCATCAGAGGCAGCAGCAGCAGCAGCAGCAGCTATGTAAACCTTGTCATCAGCAAGTCATGCATGCATCTGAATAACAGGTCCTTCCACATTCTTCAGAGAGGGAAGAGAGGGGGAGGGACGTTCAGACAGGGAGAGAGAGAAAGAGAGAGAGAGGGAGAAAACAAGGTACAGAGAGAATGAGGAAGTGAGGGAGAGAGAGGCACTTCTCTGTAATAGGCAGAGAGAACAAGTAATCCTCTCTAAGTCCTTCTCAAACATGGAGTGAAAACGTCGTTATGAACCTTTTTATAATTAAAATCACAATGACCACTTAACGAGAAAACACAGAGAGAGAAAGAGACATTCAACAGCTGCTCACTGAGCTCAAACATTTAACTAACTTCTGTCACACAATTTAAAGTCTCCACAGTAGATTTTTCACATTTTAACTGAGTAAAAAACAGCGTCTTTGTGGGACTGACAGGTACGGTCTTGATGTCCTTCACCATGACAACCAGCGCTGCCAGACGAGTCTTTATCCAAAACACTGAACTCCTCCCTGTGTGGGTGCTGCGTGATCCCTGACCTCAAAATGCAAATACTCTCAAAAACTCACACCTTTGGTAACAATTTTGGGCTGAAGAGGCAGGACACTGCTGTTTATAATGCCTCATACCATACAATACATGTGGCCAAAAGTATATGGACACTAAAGCCCTACTGAGAAAGGATTTTTGAGGCCAATACCAGTATCAATGTTGGAGAAATGACATATTGGCTGATATTATGGAAGGGAAACACACTACACTGATCCCTTTCAGGATGATTCAAGACTCCTCCACTTTGCGTTGGGGTTCTTGCACGGTTACTTACCGAACAAAATCAATAATCTGGCACAAAATATTAACTTCAAAATGATTTTATGGATTAAATAGCAACGGTCTGTTATACAGAAATAACAGAGCTTAAAACGCTGTAATTGACCAATCAGAATCAAATATTTAACAAAGTCATGCAAGTAACTAATTCAGTATTACACTTGGTGTGATGTGCCGCTCGTATTTGCAATCGAGCGCTGCGCAAAAGTTTAAATTATCATTATTATTAACAACACGTACAAATCTTGCAAGAGTTTTGCAAAACTTGGGTTCCGTTCTAGACACATCGAAAGGGTCAGGGCTATTGTGATATTTGATAATTTCATGTTTCTTTCTTTGTCTCTAACTTTGTTACTGACTGGGTTAAATTGACTTTGCATGTTCTTGCTCTTTCCATATTCTTTGAGGAGAACAACATCTTCTGTCCAGTTTTGCTTTGTTTTTCTTTCTTTTTTTCTCTTTGTTGTCCATTATGGTGGTAATAAAGTCTACTTACACCGTGGGGAAAAACAGAATAACTTCAGTTTGGCTCCAAACACAAATTAAACAAAGCCAAGGATTTCAAAATTAATTTGAAAGGAAATGACATCTCTGTGAAAACATGTCAACTACTTGACAGCATTAATACATCCCTCCACAGACGTCCACATATTTTTCTCACTGCAGATCAGAAAACATTATAAAAACGCTCCCATGCAGCAGTATTTTGTGAAATCTTATCAGGAGCTGAGTGCTGGGCAGCATTCCAGTCTAAGCCTATTCGTATTTCTGCAAACAGCGATTGGTTGTTGAACGGCGTCTGATGACTGTAACAGGAGAGGAAAGTCACGGAGGAATGCCGTCCAACCACTCTGCCTCAGCTACTCTTTAATCCTCCTGACACTCTCACTGTGCTGCGTGAGGCAAGACAAACAGGCCGGACATTCCTGCTCAATTCAGCATCGAGCGACGGCCAGCCGATCGGCATGTCGGCTTTCCAACGTGGTGAAGTTTTCAAAAACAAAATCACAGACTGATGAAAGAACAAGTGGAAGAAAGGATCCCTGTTAAATCAACATTCCTGACTAATGGCCTCACTGCTACACCTTGCACTTTCTAAAGGACTCGCTTCATATTCTGAGGTGGAGAAGTAGGTCAGAGAGACGGGCTGTTTCCTTTCAAATCCTCAGTCTTCCACTGTTGGTCCACTGGTGCATTTATAGAGGTGTTAGTGTTTAATGATCGGATGGAATGTGTGATAATGCTGCTGAGGCAATAACGGAGCTGATAAGCACGTCCACCGCGCTGAAGTTTCTCACTAACCTGCATCGCTTCGAGCAGCACGTTCACGTTTACTGTTGACAAGCTGTTTAACGGGGCAAATTCCAACAAACGCGACAATTTCAAGAAGGACTGACTCCTTCATCTCTACTGTACAACTATATTCCTGCGATGCCTGAGTGATTGTGTCACTGATAAGGATAAGACAAATTTAAGATAAGAGCTCAGTAGAGACGTGGCTAAGGTGTTTGAGGGAAGAGCACATTAAAGCGAGTAGAGTAGAAACATGAGTCGGTAAATGTCCACTATCCACGTTTCCATCAACATATTTTTTACGCACATTTTGAAGTATTGCATTAGAAAAGGGCAGCAGTTTTTCAAAAACGTTGTTTCTTTATGTAGAAATCAGTCCATAGGCTGTTACAGGCCACCGAGAAAGTCGGGGAAGGTCTCATTTTTTAAGTTACCTTGCAATCTGTTCGCACATTTGCAATGTAAAATAATTAATACACGTCATGCTTTACATAGTACCTTTGACTACAACTCCAATTACAAAAAGTTGGGACGCTGTATGAAACGTAAATATAAAAAAAAGCAGTTGTTTGCAAAAAGCTTTCCACCTATATTCAATATAATTCAGTACAAAGGAATTTAATGTTCGAACTGAGTAACTTCCTTGTTTTTTGTAAATATACACAGAATCTGATGCCTGCAACACGTTCCAAAAAAGTTGGGACAGGAGCATGTTTACCACTGTGATACATCACCTTTTCCTTTTTGTTTGGGAGGTGAGGACACTAATTGTTGACATTGTGAAAGTGATTTTTTCCCCTATTCTTGCTTGATATACAACTAAAGGTGCTAAACAATCCAGAGTCTCTGTTTTCTTTTGTTGTTGGATTTTGCTCTTCGTGATGCACCACACATGTTCAATGGGAGACAGGTCGGGACTGCAGGAAGGCCGGTCAGTCTAATAGTCTCTGAAAAAGACGTTGTCTGGATGGCAGCATATGTTCCTCCAAAACCTGTGTGTACCTTTCAGCGTTAATGGTGCCTTCACAGATGTGGTAGTTAGTCATGATATGCTCACTAACACTCTAGTTTTCGTCGCTTTGTGTTGAGAAACATTGGTGTTTAACTGTTGAATTATATGCCCATGCAGTTGCTTGCGACTGAGACTTTCGTGGATGCCACTTTAATACCACATCATGATATTAACCCGTTTACCTGTCGAATGCTTCAATCAGGTGCTTTTTTTTTTGAGCATTACACAACTTTCCCAAGTCTTTCATCGCTCCTGTCCTAACTTGTTTGAAACATGTTGCAGAAATCAGGCTCAGAATGAGTAAATATTTACAAGAAAACAATAAAATTTGAACATTAAATATCTTACTGCATGCTGCTTTTATTCATTTTACACAATGCCCCAACTTTTTCTTAAATCAGGGTTGTACATTATTATGTAAAAATACCACACGGTCTCTGGTTCAAGCTTCTCAAATGTGACTGTAAATTGAATCTCCTTCAGCTTTGGACTTTTGGTTGGACACAACAAGACATTTGAAGATGTCACCTTGGCGATCTAGGAAGTTCCAATGGGCATTTTCAACTGAACAACTGGAAGAATCAAAATAATAATTAATTGTACTCATTGTAATTGTACTAGTTGTAACTTTCTCAGCCGGATGCTTTACCCAGACCTTTAAAAAGCTCATTCCTTACAAAGAAATATAAATTTAAATTACATTAACCTTTAGAGGATGGCGGTGGGCTGTCCTGACATACTACAACGTCTTTATCAAATACTTAAACACAGGGTTTAAGCACTAAATGCGAGTCGACAGTGTTTTGCAGGCAGAAGGTGAAGACTGAGGGAAGGTCACACATACACTTGCTATTCAAGTCAGATTCCAACTGTCTCGCTTTGCTCGTCAAATTAAATTAGCAGGGCTGGTGGTAGCATAAAGCGTGAGGATCAAATCCAAGAATCGGCTGTCAACAAATATACCTGTCAGCACGCCCTTCGGAAAGGATTCAAGGTGCAGGACGGAAGACGGGAAAGCTTCCAGAAGTGAATTCGAGAGCAGACGTGAACCACAAACACCCCCTGGACAAAGAGGGGTTGAAGGTACAGTACGCCAGTTTGTGAATGCAACACTTACTCTTTGAGGGTCTCGAAGCCTTGTTCTTTGTACTGCAGCTCCTGCTTCATACAGGCCAGGTCCCGCTTCAGCTTGTTCACCTGAGACACAGAGATGAGAAAAACTCTAAATGTTTGAAATATCTAAAGAGTAAGGATGGTTTCATAGTATTGTTTGCCGATAAACCCGATGAAAAAACCCCAAACCAACAATGTGTTGGTCTATCTTTCCATACTTTCTGACTTAAGTAGCATGTCTGTGGCACTCAGCTGATGTAAATCTTTCAAAATGAGATGTCTTTGTTCTGACAATTTGATATCAATGACGACAAAACAGCCTGTCAATGTCTTTGTGTTGTTGTGTTGTATTAATCAATAACATTCTGAATTTAACACATTATTTTTCTGGAGCCGATGATGAAAGTAACTAAGGAGTGAACAATCTTGTTTCCTTCTCATCAATGTTCAGAGCTCCACATGTACAGCAGCGATTTGCACTTTTCTGTGCCATGCTAACGTCATCAGCATCTAGCTGAGTCTGGCTGGACTGGACTGGAGATCCCAGCCAGACTGGGACCAAACACAACCTCAGAAACTAGCCAGTTTGACGGCAGGAAGTACAG
The DNA here is from genome assembly GCA_027495735.1 of Lutjanus campechanus. Taxonomy (NCBI): domain Eukaryota; kingdom Metazoa; phylum Chordata; class Actinopteri; order Lutjaniformes; family Lutjanidae; genus Lutjanus; species Lutjanus campechanus. The sequence continues at coordinate 10,321 of JAJHUR010036542.1, read as the reverse complement.
TACCAAGGTGGTTTTCTCGTTGATTTCAGCTCCTGAGACCCTGGGGCTGTGTCAGCTAATTGTGTGACTAGCTCCACCGCTAACCAAGCTAACTAGCTAATGCCAGCTACAGATAACTGCAGACAGCGGTTAGTCTGCTTTAGCAACAAGTAGACAAGCGAACCGCTGTCTGTCCATCAACTAACTCTGTAAGCTAAATCACCTTGGTACTGTGCTCTGTCAAACTGGCCTTATAACATGTAATGACACCTTTATGACAAGTCTGAATAGTTACACTTTATTGGATATTATTGAAGACACCGTTACAAAAGCATCTGACAGCATAATGAAACTTAATGACATCTTAGTGACGAGTCCAAAATGTTCCACTTTACTTGAGTTCAAGGAAAACATTCATGACACACTTATTAAGGCTCCTAATTAAGTCAAGGTAAAGTCACTGCGCTTATAATGGTCTCATGATGGCCAGTATCACAACCAACCAACAAGACAGTATAATGAACTGGTTCCCAAACTAGGGGGTGTAGAACCACTGCAGGAAGGCACGGACGACCAGTGGAGAAACACAGAGTGACAAAAGTTAAATGCATATGATTTATGTCGGGAAAATAAACTGACAAGAGTTTGCAGCTGCTATCGTGTTGTTGGCATGAACCTTCTTTGGCCTCTGAAGGGAGGAATACCAGAAAAAGTTTGGGAACCACAGGTGTAATGTAAAGTTAAAACATAAAGCTAAACAGCTTCTTTATTTCTGATAATGTGTCACGTGTGTCATAACAAAGACATCTCAAATCATTTACTTTTTAGAGCCACAGAGGGAGAAGATATACCAGGCTCTGATACACAAACAGTACTCGTTAATGGTAGTAGTAGTACTAGATAACTGACATGTGGCAAGAATGAGAGTAGTATGCAAGTATGCAGTCACGTGGTTCTCGACCAATCAAACCGCTGAACTTGGGGAGTGTGACTGGTGATGGGTGCAGGTGACTCCACTACATATTTGATCCACAGCCAGGAGGAGTGAACGTACAGACTCGTTTCCTGTTTGTTCACATTTCACTCACTGCTGTTCATGAAATGTTCCCAAAAAAAAACCCTCCTGTTCACTATCAGTATGCTGCAAATTCACCACAACATCTGTCTTTTATTCTTTTCAAGATGAACAACAGGAATAACTACTGTAACTCTTATTTTCAGTAACAACTAAGCTGTTACTCATTTTCTTGGTTAATCAGTTGGATCAATGAAATATCTGAAAATAGTGAAAAATGTCAAAATGTCCTACAATCAAAGGAGACTAAGATGTCTTGTTTCGTCAAAAACAGCAAGAAGCTATTTAGTTTACTACTATTCAGGACAAAAAAGACAATATTTACATCTGAGAAGCTGGAACCATAGAATTAATGCTTAAAAAATGAAACAATAAATACACTTATCAACTAATTATTTCAGCTGTAGACATAATAGCCATGATAAGAACAGTAAAAGTTAAAAAAGTTAAAATTAGTACGTATTAGTATAAGGCCAAATCTATATTTTTGGATAAATTAGCATCCGGGGAAGGGGGTAACATGCTGAGGAAAAAAATTTAATTTGTAAATTGGCAAGAAAAAATTAAAGTGATAAGTTAAGTGATAATGTATGACTTCATTAATCTAAAGAGAATAATTATCAGTGAATAATCATAAAATAATGGTTAGTCGTGGCCTTAATAAGAAACGTTTAGGTTTCGTCTGTCAAGTATTCGCCAGACGAAAGTGATCCGAGTATGATAGCACGTCATGTTGTTGAAACAGGAAGCAGAAGCTCTTACCCGACTTTTGGCTGTGGCTATTTCTGCTTTTAGGATGTCTGGGTCGTACTTGCTGGACGAGGACGATCTGGAATTCACTGCAGGAAAGATATGAGGAGAAAAAAAAGAGGTGTTAAAGAATTTATATCCTTTTCTCTTTTGGTTTTTGTGTTACACCATGGGGAGCTCAGAGAGGGAGACTAAAGGGAGCTAAATCCACTGTGGGTAAATGTGAATATATCTGTGAAACTAAAGACATCTTATGAGAAAAGTCAACTTGCTTTTTGAGGTCAAGCCTTAAAAGAAAACGTACAGCATGGCAAATAAACTTTCAACCTCTCAGTCAAAGAACTCTTTTACCTTCTTTTGTACATTTTTGAAAACCAACAGGAGTCACAGTTTCATCTAAAGAAACTGCTGGATGTATGAGAGAAAAGAAAACTTTCTCCCTCCTCATCTTCCTCTCTTTCCGCTCCCTCAAAGGTCAACAGCGCTGTCACGACACTTTCCATTCAGTAAACGGCACAAAATTGTGTTTCAAATTCCACCAAACTTGAACACGCAGTTTTCACTTTGCTTCCCAGAGTGAATCCACTGACACTGCTACCAATCATCTATGCTTCCTCCTCCTCCTGCAGTAAAAAACACCAGTTTTTCAGACTTGTTGTGAGTCTGAAAAAAAGAGACATTTGTCACTATTGAGGTTTTGGGTCACCTCCCAGAAATCATGAGCTGGTTACTCAAGATAATCCAGACACCTTGTTGTGAACAGTTTCATGGAGGAGCTACTTTCTTTTTTAGTAGAATTAAAGTAGTAGCCAAGTGCCATCTTGTCCCATTATAGTCGAGGCAAGCAGACATCTCTGTAACTAAAACACCTATTTTTTGATTTTTGGTGTGGACTGTCCCTTTAATTTGTCTGTGTTTGGTGGTTTGAAGTGAACTGGCGTGCAGACACTTTTTAACTTTTGTAGTTGAAAAAAAAAAAACACTTCTGCACCGTGTTGCTGTCAGATCCAAGTGAAACTTCCTCCCGTGTTTTTCTATTTCCTGACTCCGCTTCCAAGTCTCACTTCCGAAATAATCCCCCAATAATAAAATAAATGGAGCTGCATCACGTCTGTACTCACAGCTGGTCTGTGACGTCGACTTGTCCCTCCACGCGTCGTTGAGCTGCCGGTACTCCTGCTGCGCCAGGCGGAGCCTCTGCTCCTTCACCTGGTAGATCTCTTTCTGGGCGCTGAGCGCGTCGCGGGCCACGGCCAGGTAGTCCCGCAGCATGGACTCCTGCTCCCGCTGCCACTGGGCCCGCGGGTCCTCCAGCTGGGTGCTCTCTGGACAGAAAGAAAGTGCAGAAGAAGAAGAAAATGAGTGGAGGAGGAAGGATTTCAGCAAAAACCCGGTCAGGTTTGTTTTTGCTTTGTGTCGTTTAAATTAACAGATTTCTGTGGCCAAATTCCAGCTGTAGCCTATAAACTTTCAACAGCTTCAAACATGACTCATCAAATCACAGATGAGGGCTAATAATTATCAGTTTTATCCCATCAATTTTATTTTTTCCTCATGCATCATTATTATTATTATCATGAACTTTAAGAGTGAGTAAATTTTAAGATCTGGTGTCACAGTGAAGTTAAAGACTGATGATTATTACAACTGCTGTATCTGAATGAGCAATATAAGCAATGATTCTGCAATACGTTGCAAACACAGTGCAACCATTGAACTATTGCAAAATAATATTTCCATAATTTTATTCAGTATCTCTTAAGTTTATTGAGCCATGCATCTTGCATACTAAGAACAGTAACCAGTTAATGTCTGCTCATTAAAGTACTAAAAGTAATGTCATCTTCGCAGACTTAACAAGTGACATGATAAGGAGCAAAAAATGAGAATAAGCAGTATTAATAAGGGACAGTAAACTTACTGGTGTTGTGGTCGACATAGTACGCTCCGACGACGGGGTCGTACGCCTCCTCCCAGCCGACCGGCAGCTCATCCCCGATACAGTCAGCGAACGTCAGAGGCTTCGTCTGCCTGAAGGAAACAGAATCAGAAAATAGATTTAGAAATAGAATCGCCCCCGCTGTGATCAACAAACGTCACAGATCTCGTCAGTCTGAGAGGCACAAACATCATCTCAGTCGTAATCACAACGTTAACTGCGTATACTGTAACAGCATGACTGGCTGCTCGGAGTGCCGGGTTAGTTCAGCACCTAACAATATTCTCTGCAGGTCAGGAGTCAATATTTTTCAGTTAGTCAACGACACACGGGACTCAACCCTCATGAACACGTATTCCAAAACCAAAACAAACACTTCAGGCCAACAAACAAGGAAACACATCAAATAAAATATTTATAGTAAATATCTATAGTATCGATGTTCAAGTGCAGGAAACAAAAACTAACAGAAAAAGTCCCTCCCAGAAAACCTCCAAATCCAGTCGGTATTTTCCACTTTAATAAATCCCCCAAACAAAATTATATTTCCAGTTCTCTTCAACTCAGTTCTCTGGTGGATCATGTCCCCTGTATGTCTATGTAATGTTTATTGAGAACTCAGGTAAACGTGGATGCACACAAACAAGAACACATAAAACATTTGCAGCATCCAATGGTCAGTAATATTTCCAGCTGTGGATATATTAAAATGTGTCCAAACTGGTGACAGTATTTGTGATGTACGTGTGTGTGTGTGTGTGTGTGTGAGAGAGAGAGAGCAAGAGACGACAGAGACCACGTCATGATAATCAGGCCTGATCTTACAGCAATAAACTGTAGCTGTCCTAACTTTACATACAGAAGAGGGATCACAGGTATCATGTAGCAGTGAGCGTGTGATGTGTAAAGTGTGACTCGTGATAATTAATGAACATGTTAAACCACTTCATACCAAACCGCTGTCACTGGTTCATCTCTTTACTGTAACGACAGCCAATCAGTGGCAATGCAGATGATAAATTAATACTTTAAGTCAGCGAGAAGAATCAATATGTGTCTATATAGTTTTCTATATAAGAATTAGCTGGGTTCAGCTTCTCAAATGTGTAAAATTTTACCTTTATCTTACTTCTTTTACCGACTACACAAGCAGTTTAAGATGTGTTCATATCCGGGAGAATTGGTATGTATCACTATTCGCGCACATTTTACAAACCCTTCAGTTGATTAAGCAGAACAATGACTGTCAAATTAACAACGTAATGACTATAATGACTGATTGTAGCTCAGTGTGATACTTAAAAAAATCACTGCTGAACTGCAGAATTATTATAAGGAATCAACACACTCGGCTCCAGTGTGTGCGGCTGAGTGATAAATGCACAACAACAGTCATCAGCAGGACAGCAAAACAATTAAATGAGTTATTAATGCACAGATATTTCAGGCACACACGCTCCCTCAAAGAACAGAAATAAACCGAACCTTGCAAGAATGCAACTATCAATTATCCTGCGCAAATAAGGCTGCAACTAACTATTATTTTCAGTGTCGATTAAACTGGCAAGTATTTTCTCGATTAATCGGTTAGTTGTTTAGTTTATAAAATAGAAGAAAATGTTGAAAAATGTTGATCATTGTTTCCCCAAAACCTAAAGTGAGGTCTTGTTTTATATTCAGTTTGCGATCACAGAAGAGTAAAGAAATCAGAAAATATTCACATTTAAGAAGCTGAAATCAGAAGACTTTTCTTTATCGATTATCATAATAGCTGGTGATTAATTTATTAATTCATTAATGATTAATTACTCAATTAACTGTTGCAGCTCTACTGTGCAATATACTTTATATTTATACTGGGCAGTGATTCCATGCAATATCTATCTGTGCAAATCTCTGTGCAACTGCTTATTTACAAAGCAATTTTATCTATATTTTTCTCTTAGTAGACATCTGTATAAGTGAAAGGTGTATATTGTGTATATAATTTTTCTATTTTTTAGTTAATTATATTTTTATTCGTTATTTTGTCGCTCACTCTTTTCTACCGATACTTTTGATCCTTGAGCTTGAGCTGTTTTATCTTATCTTACTGACTTTCAGTTCATTAAAATTGATCAGTGGAGTGTTTACATTGAAATGACTCTTGACGAGTTGTGATATCTTTGTTTTTCTCTGACGCTGCTCCAGAGCAGAGCAATTAGTTCATTAAATGGATTAATCATCCAACGGAAAATTAATTGGCAACAATCTTTAGAACTGATTGCTTGTTTCTCGACTTTTATTTAAGCAAAACGCCAAAAAATGAATTGAATCCACTTTCTAAAATGTGAGGATTTACTGGTTTTGTTCGTCTTCTGTGGTAGGAAACTGGATCTCTTTATGTTTTGGACTGTTGGATGGAAAAACAGCTATTTGAATACATCAACTTAAAGGAATTATGATGGTGTCTCTTCATTATTTTAAAAGGTAATAAATAAAATATTCTGTATTGACCCTAAAATGATGTTGCAGTTATTACAGAAACCTGCAATCATCCTTCTATAACAAACCCAAAACATCTACAACATGGATTTATCCCGGCTGCTCGCTGTGTTTGTCTGAAAGCAGTTTCAGGAGGAGGAGGCAGGCTGAGTGTGAGTGTGAGTGGAGGGGGGGTGGGGGTGAGTAGTGTGGTGTTTCACTGAGTCCTCTATTCACCTCTGAGGGGGGAAAAGGAGAAAGGGGAGGCGGGGGGGCGGGGGGGACGTCCCTGTAGTCGGCCACAATAGGAGGAAACCGGCCCGTGGCATTCCACAAGCAGTGCTGACGCATCGCCTGGAGGTTTCTGGGGCAACCCTCGGCCTTACAGCGGCCTTACACCGACTTCACTGCAGCCACATTTTGTTTTGACATAACCAAGTGTTTCAATCAGACAAAGATGTTAATCCTACCTGTTAATGATGTTTTTGTTTAGTTTCTACTGCAACAACGGTGAAAATCACCACATAATGAGGAGAACGTGTGATAAAACTTGTGTAAAATATTCCTTACATGTCCCAATTTTACCCTAAAACTCTGCCGAAGTTCTGTTATTACATCTACTGGTAATTAATATTCATGAGGACCGTAACAGTGTGCTGCAAAAAAATATGATCCACATTACATCCTCTGTTTCTCTCCTCCCACATACAGATTAGATTATTATAAACTTCATTCATACTGTGCTGCTTTGTTGCTGGTTTTATTTATACCATTCAAAAGAAAATATCAAATATGGATGAGTCTATTAGTACTTCTCTAAAGGGTGGTAGGAGAGTTTTAGGTAATTATAACATCATATGGGTGAAAAACAGGGTTATCCCTCCGTTTCACCAGGCTGTAGTGAATCAGAGGGAGTATTTTTGCTTTAAGTTCGTAGAAAATTAAACCAAACAAATTTATTTTAGCTCACATGTACGTAGCAAAAATAGCTGCAGTTTTATTATTCTAATCATTGTATTCAAAAGTGAAATCATGTTTGGTGGGGACTGTGGTGCAGTTGTCATTTGATGGTACTAATGACAAACTGCTGTTAAGTCACGTCTGATAATTAAAGCAGCAGATACCAGATATCATCAACTTTTTCAATTCTACTTTTCTATTTTTTCCTGTGTTGGTCAAACTTCCAAAATATGTGATAAATATTCCACCTTTTGCTGGGGACCCCCCAAAACCAACTTATGGACCCCTGTTGGTCCACAGACCCGGTTTTAAAAACCACAGAATTTTACATTAGCTAGCATAATCATTTCACAGACCTATAAGACAAGTCGCTGCTCAGCCATAAATATCCAGACAGCATTAGCCTTCTCGCTAACTTTCAAAGTATCAAAACAGTACAGAGTGGCATTTTTAAACATCTGTGGCCACAAACCAGTCTTTTTTTTTTGTTCATTGTGCTTCAACACATCAACATGGAGTTAGAAAGAAAGCACACAACAGATGGAGAGACGACAAAGTCAAACGGCCTTATTGAGCATTAATGCTGAAGACAAAATCCAGCACTAATAGGAAACAGTGATCCAGCGTCACTGTTGTCATAATGACACGTAAAAACATCCGTCTCTTTTTCGTATGTCAGTGGATGTGCCTGATCGCTGCAGGTCTTCACACAGACAACAGACTGAGGGAATCTTGAGGTTCTTTGAAAAGCAGTTCCTGAGACTAAAAGTTTCAGATATTTTGGGAGGAAATGTAGATTAACAAGCCATCATCAACCGAGT
>JAJHUR010036450.1:5494-31750 GCA_027495735.1 Lutjanus campechanus | reverse complement strand
ACAGAAGTAATTTGGAAAAGTATGAATCTAAGTGCATTAAGGGTCAGAAGAGTTTGAATTCATGGTGCTTTGTTCTTATTAATCAATTAATTATCGCTGCAGTAAGCTCGCCGTCATATGCACGCGTGCGCGCGCGCACACACACACACAGGCCCGCTCTCTCCCTCTCCCTCCTCTGTCTGTCTGTCTCTCTCTCTCTCTGTCTCTCTTAATTGTGCGTTCACCACAACCTCTGGTAATATCGCCAGGGGAAAAAAACCTATCGTTGTTCATCCCTTCAATCGCCGATATACGATCGGATCGCCAATCGGCACAACCCTAATTTGAGGCACCATTTTCTGACAATTTACGGGCAAACAACAACAATTAAACAAGAAAATAACTGACCAAAAATAAACACGACAATTTTTGCCATATTTTTTGTTGTCAATACTTTTGTATGTTGTGACAGTTTAGTCCTGAAATAAAAGGACATCAATAAATACTTATTATTTTAAATCTAAAATTTGCAATTGGTATGCGTGTCTCCAACCTACAGCATGTATCCAGCGGTGAACGTCCAGGCGTGTACGAGCCGTTTAAGCCACTGGCGCGTGTGACCCTGCTCCAGCAACGCCGGCAGAACAACCTGAAGCAACAGCAGCTCCAGTGACAGCTCGCTGACCGGAGCATCACTGCACAGATGAGACATAAACCAAACCCAATTCACATTCACTTTCTAATACACACAAATCTAGAAACGGAAGCTGATGTGAATGACAGTGTTGTGCAGTGTGTACCTGTAAAGCATGACGTTGTAAGGAAGGAAGGTTGGGAAGAGCAGCTTAATGATTCTGATGGGAAGCCAAAGCATCAGCAGAACTATGGAGCCAAAAACCACCTGGAAATACACACAGAAAAAAGAACACCACATTTTTTCACTAAGGGTGTCAAGATAAACCAACAAAACGTATTTCTAGAGGCTCAACTATTTCTAAATGAAATTCTGTAAAAAGAGGGGAAAAAAAGATACGGCTGTCAAAAAAATCCTTCCAATTAACTCTCCCTCCCTGCAAACCTGTGCCTCTACAACAGGGATTCTCAAAGTTGAGTGCCAATTTAGGCAGCCAGCATACGATTGAGGGCCGCACACGAGAACTCATGAAATTGTTATACGATTTGTGATTGGACTCACTTGCCATTCAAAATTAAATTCCTTGAGCAGTGAATTCACATTTTAGCAGATAAGGCACATCACTGTCTGTTCCCCAGCGGTCCAACAAAGCAAGAATTAATCCACTTTTCCTGAAACCTCCTTTTCTACTCAACCATACAGTATTTTCCTGGGTGGCTTTTCCATCTCACTTCCACATTAAAATTCTGAGTTGTCCACTGAAATTGCTAACTTTAAATTGTTTTCCACAAGTCGTCATTCTTAATCTAACAAACACTTGTTAGGCGGGCACAGATTGACACAGTAGTCATGTGGTGTACTACATGTAGGCTACTGAAAATGAAAAGGGCTGAAATGGACCACAGCTGATTTAAATATAATTCATGTTTGGGGACCGGACACAATAATTCTAAGGGCTTCCATTGGCTCACGGGCATCACTTTAAGAATCCCTGCTCTATAGCATGTGTGCATGTGTCACCACGAATTTACTGCTAGGCCACTACATTCTCCAATCAGCAAGCCATCAGCAATATTCCCACATTAAAAGAAATGTTTAATTTCAATTTATATGAATGTTTAATTTAAGTTCAATCAGGAAGACCATTTCCCTCTCACTTTCTTTCCATTGGGAATTCTTATTTTGTGCTTTTTCTGCTTCCACTTTCCCACACTGTCATAATCTCTCATTTCTGATGTCATCTGGACGATGTTCTTTCTGCTGTGTTCCTCCAGCCAGTAAGTGCTCGGATGCAGTTCTTTAAATATCACTGTGTTTGTCTCGTTGTATCTTTCAGACCTATGATTGCACAACCCACCACCTCACCATTATTGTGCCTCAGGATGATCCAGGTGTTTCAACTGAAAGGTTCAACCTGCTGGTTCTACCATCAGCATCTAGACTCTGGGTAATTCTACCTATCTCTTATCCATCCTACATTACTTAACCACTGTTACCTCAATAAATATTGTTGCACTTGAATAAGGACAGATCAGTTGAAAGTGTATTTCTATCTACTGATATTGTTTTTATAATCCCTAATTTTGTCATTTTTGCACTTTCACTTTGTTTTATGGCAATTCTAATGGTGACAATTACATAAATGTGGGCATTGTTATACTACTGAAGGTTAGGTTTGGGAAAGGACAAAACAGGAGGATGGCTGACTGACCACAGAGAGTATAAACCTCCGCAGATGTCTGTAGATGGGCAGGTGGATCATCTCTTGGACTGGGTTGAAGTCTGGATCGTTCAGGTTCCTCAGGAACCACAGCACACCAGGCCGGAGCACCTGCAACCAAACAAACATATGAAAGCTTAAGATTTTAGAAGTTATGAATGCATGAATGTAAGGTTTTCCATAAGTCACAATGCATGACTGTGACCACCTGAAGTCTTCACTTTACCTCTCTTAACAGAAGAATGAAGGAGGCGAAGTAGAAGACGTAGACCATGCCGACCAGCCAGTGGAGGAACATGGTGGTACCGGGGGCAGAGTCAAAACTCTGCTCCCTGTCTTTCAGAGTTGCATCAAACATCTCCTGCAATGAACAAAGGACGTGCTTTATTGTCTGAGTTTCTGTCTTTAGGACTTCGTCATATTTGATGATCAAATTTACACCCACTGAAGCACCATGATTGCATTCAATCTGTTTTGTTAGTCATTCAGGGCCAGCATGCGACTGTTTACTCTGCATGATTGTCTTACCAGCGAGCAAATGTCGAGCCACCAACCGCAAATCAGTGGGAACAAGCCTATCTCCATGACGACCAGCAGGGACACCTGCAAAATATAAAAATAAAAATGCAATTTAGTTTCTGTTTTCATAATTTGTTCCTGTAATCATAATTTACCTAATTACAGTTTCAACTGAAAGCTTTGCTAGTTTGATTTAAAAAAAAAAAAAAAAAAACTTCTGGAAACATTCCAATCTTTTATCTCTAATTTACCTTGACAACAATGTAGCAGACACCCAAGAGGCGTCTGGACCGCTGGAACTTCACTAATGAAGCCAACGCCTGAAGGATGCACAGTTAAGGACTAACATCACAATGTGAGATAAAGAACACTCTGTCGGTATTCAAAGCATCACAACTGAGGATTTCTCATGAACACATTTCGCCCAAAATCTGGAGAAAAATAGTTCTTGCAAAAAGTGGTGGCATGGATTTAGGTTATACAGCGTATTACAGAAATTTTAAATAACAATGCACAAAACAAGCACATATTACTCAAATGGCACTAACTCAAGTTACACACAGCCATAATAACACTCCAACTAGGAGTGAGACACACTATGGGTCATTTCATCCATATGAAGTAATTTCTTGCATATACAGGATACATGGCAGACTATGAGAGCTCCAGCCAGCAGGATGTACCCCAGTATGGTGGTGATGAGTCCATCAAAGTGTGAAGCTTTGATCTGCAAGCAGATATAATATTATCATCATATACATTCCATCACTGCATAACAAACCCAAATACTCATAAGAAATCCCGTTATGCATTTCTGTGCACTTACATAGTCTTCAAAGCCCAGTCCAACCACTGAGAAATGGCCGATGTGATACGGGCAAAAAGCTAAAGAAATACAGAGGAGGTTAGAATCTGTAGATTATGGTGGACAACCTGCTTCAATGAGGGGTAATTCCCCTGTAATAGTACACCTAAGGCTTGACAGTTTTTCAAAGGTAATGACTGGATGTACAGTACATCAGCACAGTATTGCAGATTTAACTTACCAAAGACCAGGATGAAGAGTGTGTTGAGCGATACCACCCAGAACACATGCTCCTAGAGATGAGACGCACACCAAGTCAGTGTTAAACTATTTCTAGCTTGAGAGAAATGAAGATTGTGCATGCATCACATCAACATACAACAACTGAGGGTGGTAAAGGTAGACTCAACAGTCTGAGCCCCGGTCCGATTTGTCTAAGCTGTTCGTAAGCACATCAAGAACGATAGCTGATTGTTGAGTTTAATTCCCAAGACATCAAATACACATATTTTGGGTTGGTAAAGCATCCCAAGGCCAGCAAATTAATGAGAAAATAAGGAAATACAGGCAGAAGATGGGATCTCTGCAGATACAGACACCACCACACACTTCTAGTGGGCCATAAGCGATGATTAAACAGGATGAGTCTATACATTTTGTTATTTAATATTTCAACCTGGCATGTTTCCTATAAATGTGGCGATTGTGACTCTATGGGTATGCTAAGTTTGCATTCACCACCTCAACTGTACAGATTCGCAAAAACAAAGACTCACAAAACGTGATTATGTGTGAGAATGTGTGTGTGTGTGTGTGTGTGTGTGTGTGTGTGTGGCACGCTGTGCTTTACTTTGGGACAGAATCAGAGACAAGCACTTGAAAGGATTCATTAAAAAAACTGGGTTTATTTGGACACTGCTGTTGGACGCTAAGCAACTTGCCCCTCCATAGATGGCATCCTTGTTTCCCCCAAATTCCTTTGGGGCAGTTGCAAATGCAAGGTTTACAGCCAAAATACATGAGGTGTGGACACGCCGTATCACATAGGTGAGGTGGAGCTTTTTTTTTTTTTTAAACCAGCTTCATAGACTCCATATTTGTAACATGTGGTTCGAGTACTATTTCAAGACTATTTCAGGCAATCGTGTTGATAGTGAAGTGGACAACAGTGGACCAAGCACAACTGCTAGTGGCGGCTCCACAGCACCTGTTAGTACCAAACGTTAGTACTTGGAGAGCTCAAAATTTTCTGAGGTGGTACACTGTGTAAAAAGTTTGAGAAACACTGCCTCGGTTGATCAGCTTCAATGTGTGCGTTTTGAGTTTTACTGATTGATATTTGATATTTAATTAACTAGACTGTTTTAACTACAGGATCATACGCATTGATTTGATTGATTTATTTTAATGTAAAAACACCACATCATTACTCTGCTCTGTCACATTCCCTCTGAAATTTATTTCAATCATTTTTTAACATAATTTATTATGAAGTTCCATGTAGTTTTTAAATGAAAGTAATAAAAATGGAGATGAGCAGCACGAAGCGTGCGCAGCTTTCGTGGTCAGTGTAGCAGCTTCAGTTGATTACAATGGACGTGCTCTACTGCGGCAGACAGTGCAGTGCTGCATCCCTGCCCCATACTTCCTGGCCATTACCTTCCATGAAGTCACAATTGCCACATTTATGGGAAATATGCTAGGTTCAAACATACAGGCAGCTCCCTTTACAGCACACTTGAAACTGTGTGTAAGAGAAGAAAGAGTGTGTGAGCGCTTACCAGGAAAACTAGGGAGCCATCCAGCCCCAGCATCTGGAACATAAACAGAAAGCAATGTCATAATAATCCTTTATGAGACATATAAATGAATATGGTAATACTACTAGTTTTACTACAACTGCTGCTACTATTAATACAGCCTGTCTAATAAAACAAAGAAGACATTTATTGACCCCAGGCCTGCTACAAACCCTGGAAGTAGCAAGAATTCACAGTGCTGCTTAAGCGCGCTATAGCAAGATGGATATTTCTTGTCACAGGAGCTTTTAGCCCAAATTCATCTGCCAACTAACTGCTACCCTGCTTACACTCTGCTTTTTTAACATCATGCCCTAGCTGTATCACACCACTTTATGGAGCAGGAGACAGAGGGATTAAAAAAAAAAAAAATTAGATTCCCACCCTTTCCCAGGTCAGCTCCTCTGCTGCACGGTCCCACTCCAGCGCGTTCCAGTTCAAGTCTTCTGCAAAGAACAATCAGAAACAACTGAAACAGTAGGAAACACCAGCAATGTGCAGGGAAAATATGCTTCTGTGGCTGCTTTACCATGTAGGTTGCTTTTTCTTGTCATGGTTTATGTCTATTTATTCCTTTACAAAGGGACGAAAACGTCAGTTCACACAAAGCTATCTATGTATTCAGCCTTAAAACCATTTTCATATTGTAATTGAATTACTTTATTTATCAAGAAAGAACAGTGCAATTCCAAACCACAGACTAGCTATAAGCACTTCACACTGATAAGTAAAAAGCTTCAAAGCCAGTCCTTGACAGTGCATCATATGTCTACATTTTCATGCTCACATACACCTTGTCCTAAAAAAAAAGAAAGGAAAAAAAAAGAAAAAAACACACACACCTTGTCCTCCATTATTGGCATCAGCAGCATCCTCTTCCCTGCCTTCCTCGTCATCTTCCTCTTCTTCGTCTTCCTCCCCATCATCGTCTTCTTCCTCATCGTCAAGTTCAGCCTCATCTCCGTTGTTGCCAGCTTCATGTGGGTTGGCGGGTGCCAGCCCGTCTGGTGCAGGGTCTGCAGGGTGCTGGGCCGCTGCGCCGTCTGCAGCAGCCTGGGCGTTGTTACCACCTGGAACCTGTAGAATCATTAAATAATAATTACAGTTACAGTATCGCCTGCACACATTTAAAGACACTATAAGGAGTTTTAACTGGTTGTGAAACACTCAATTCATTATGGATACCTCCATTTGACTTTTGTAAGTTAACAAAACCGTCTACGAAAAGAATAGCTAATGTCTGTAGTGTTATTCTTAATGGCAGAGTCTGTGCCTGTGCTTACTTTTTTGCAAAGAGTAGTACATTAGTTAAAAAGTTAGTCAGTTAAAAAGAAGCATGAGATGATTTTTATTTAGACACTTTTATTTTTGACGTTATATTTTATGGCTATTAAGTTGAAAACACTGCCACAGGGGCCTCCACAATCAGTGAAATATGAAAGTTCTTTGTAGTAGCTTTAAATTGACAATTATACAAACTCAATATTTTGGATTTGGCAATTACAAAAGAACAGCTTGACAATTTCTGGAGCTGCTGCTCTCAGACTTGCAACATGATATAAACCAACTGCTTTGTCGCTAAGATATTTCAGACCTAAGCTGTATTGAACATAGGCAATAACAACAGCAGAGGTTTGATATAATCTGGCAGTCACTGTTTTACTCATTTGTCTATGTGTAAACACAAACAAATGTCAGGTCCAGCTTGGCAAGCACATTGTCTATCAGAGAAGATAACTATGCTAAAGTTTCCTCAGAGAGGAAAGCATTAGCCAGACTAAGCAGGCAGAAAACAATTGCAAGCAAACACAGAAAACTGGCAGAGTGCGAGACAAAGTTAAACTTGCATTAATCATTTTTCACCAGATCTCACCTCATTAGCTGGCGCAGGGCCGTTGGGCTGATTAGGAACCAGAGGGGGTTGGTTCTGCTCTAACCACTGAGGGGCGCCACCATGGACAATCTGCTCTCTAAGCCACACCAGGCTGATGAAGGCACATAGCGTGCAAGTGACCACAAAGCAGCCCTGGAGGCAGTCTGCGAGCAGGTTTTGTCTGTGACGAAGAGATGAAACATTATGGGTTTAGAGTATATTTTGCAACAATTTCACACATCACTTCACTACAAAGAGCTGGAGAAAGGAACATAAAATATAATGTGATGGATTTAAGGAGCCATCATGAATAACCTCACTCTGATCTCAAATCAGATCTTAATCAATCTTAATCTTCATGGAACTCCAGTGTACAGAAAATGGAAAACACACTATTACAATATACAGAAGCATGACACTGAGAGAGGCAAGGGCCAAAACCAGAGAGTAATTCAAACTTACGTTGAGAGCATATCTAATGGCAGGGTAAGGAGAGAGCTCACAGAGCCAGTAAATAAACACTTGTAGATACGACCTGTTAGACAAACAAACACAAAAAAAGAATCAGAGAATTAATTTTAATGTAGATTTCAGACAATGTTTCAGAAATTTTGTTTGTAGGCAAAGTGAAAGCGTAGTTCCACTCCCTAAGTAAAACAGATATTTGTGGCATGAAACATTCATGTTCATTTGTTGCTGCAAGCTGAGCAGAACGGTTAAATTTGAGTTGTCTTTTTGCATTTGGGTTCAGTTCCTCTCGACTTTAAACGACTGCTAAACATGAATTTTTTCCCCAGCTACAATGGAATGATGTGACGTACATGCTGTCAGAGGCACCACTCCGAGCCAGGCAAAGGCCACCAGTGTGTAGTGGAACCAGTATCTGATGGCTGTTCCGATGCTGGTGACGAGCCCGGCAAAGATGTCCTGGACCGGCAAGCGGGATGGCATGTCTGGAGAGTAGACTAGAGGAAAGAGAGAACAGTGACAGAATGAGGATAGTGGAAGTGAAGGAAATAGATGGTACTGATCCAATGTGATTTTTAAAAAAAACTTACTTGGTGTAAATGCAAATCGATGTTTGCATAATTCACAGTATTCTTTTCTGCTGTGTTTCAACCATTGCAATAAGCTGTGAAAGCAAAAGGACATACAGTGAGTTGAGTCTTTTTATTCTATGGAAACTTAACATCACTTGCAGTCTTCGTCTGCAGTAAAATCACAAACTTGCAAAGATTCTTCACAACAGAAAAGTGAGCGCTCCCTACCCCAAAAAGTATTTTCCCTTTCTGTTGTTGTCAGGTGAGTAATTATTTATAAACTACACTAAGGTGTATTCCTGTCATGTGAGCTTCTGCTTTCTATAATTTCCTCAGAGTATTCTTTCCCCATGTTGGAATATATTTGAACAACAAAATTCAAACAAATCAAACATCTGTGAAAACAAGCGTGACAGAAAGAAACTGTAGACAGATAAGATACATTTTAAGGAAAGGAAGTAGTAAAGAATGAAACCATGCACATTTGTAGACATACCATTCCTGATGGATAAATTTGATGCTGCCAGTGCAGACACAGGGGTGGTAGAGCGGCTTGTCCTGGGTCCCCTCTGAACGGCATACCCGACAGATGTCCGCTGCACAGCAGGAACACAATAACATTACTTGGCATACCAAGACATCTTACTCAGAGAACGTTCATGTTTTGATTTTTTGTTTTTTTCCCCACTTGCCCAGTCAGACAGATCTACTTGCCCAAAGTCGATTTTTACTTGCCCCTGTACAAACTGTTACTTATTAGCGGTTATCAAGTAACAACAAAGACTCAAGTATATGTCATGTTTAATCTAGGGCTGCAACTTCCTAAAATGTCAGAAAAGTCCAAGGTGATGTCTTTAAATGTCTTTTGTCTAAAACCCAAAGATATTCAGTTTCATATGATAATAAATTAAGAAAAGTGGCAAATCCCCATATTTTAAGAGGCTGGACATAACATTTTTGCATGAAAAATTACTTAAACAATAAATCAATTTAGGGCTGGGCAAGATATTGATATTATCGTATCATGATATAAGACTGGATATTGTGATATGGCATAAGTGTTGTCTTTTCCTGGTTTTGCATTGCAAAGTGGTGTAATTTTCAGTCATCCCTACAATATTGTCATAACATTGAGGTATTTGGTCAAAAATGTCTCATCTTATCTACTCAGCCACTTCCACCCCTTGGACTACAAAACGTATCGGCGGTCACAACCTACATGATCTATAATTAACAATATCAATCAATATGAAACTTCACTATCGTGATAGGTTTTTAAGCCCAGCTTAGGCCTACATCAGTTGTCAAAATACTGTAATTATTTATTTATTTAAAAGGATCCCCATTAGATAGTGCCCATGACACCAGCTAATCTTCCTGGGGTCCAAAAATCAGTTAATCATATCCATCATAAACTTTTACAGCATCATATTAGTGTTACAATATGTTCATCACATGTGCATCAAAAATAGTTAATGCAAATTTCACAACAATTAATTCCAAAGTACATTCCTCTCTGACTCTACTTTCTCTGTGAGTGAAGGTAGGTCAGGAGGATTTTTATCACAGACCAACATCAGAGAACACAACAAGACATTATACTGGACTACTGATCACCTGCATAAGTAAGACATCTTTAAATGGTATTTGAATAAGGATTTCCTGTTAGACTGACATATGTAAAGGGAACAGCTATTCCAATAATTGATGGTGCAATAAATGTTGTTTTTTTTACCACTTGCCCTGTCAGCAGAGTGAGTTGCCAGATTTACTTGCCCGGCATGGCTTTTTTTTTTTTTTTTTGGCCCCAGGCAAGTGGCCAATCCTTATTGCTGAGCCCTGTTACTCCTACAATATTTCTATTCATCAACTTTGCACTTCATTCCATTTCATCAACAGATCAGCGATTTACCTAACTGAAACTCGCACTTTATACTATGCCAAATGTTACATAAAAACAATGAAAAAGTTGCACTGTACATCAACACTCTCAATAGTTTCAGAATTTGATACCGAGATGCAGCGTCATGCCACAGTATGGCATTAGTATCTGTCTTTAGTGAATAGAAGAGGACAGGTCATATAATGACAGTAGGGCAAACTGTAATCCTTGGATTACCTGTGTCACTAGATGCCCAAAATAAAATAAACTATAATTAGCCCTGGTTGCAAGACCATAATACCGTTAGGTTATCTAGAGTACATTTTGACTGGCTAACTTTAACTTTAAAAAAAATTAAGCTATATTCATAACATAAGAATATCAATTTGTGACAGCAGAACAGCTGACCACCAAGCTACCGGCCAGTCATTTTCCCATTAGCATTAAGAAAATAAGGTGCTGCGTTAGCGTAATTTGTCCAAGGTATGTTGAGCATGTTGGCCTTATTATCTATTTTAATCTTTGGTATCACTGTAACGTAGTAAACCAGCCTCATCAGCTGGCAGGGCTGACCGGTGTGTCAACATGACGTTAGCTGGCTACCGTGCTGTACGTAATGTTATTATAACGGTGGCATAAAACTTACTCAATATTAGCTTTTAACTAAATAATTAGCTAGTTTACATATGACTTGAACATGAAGTGGCTGTCTTCTGAGATTTCTACGACTACAAGCCGTTTTGTGGCAGACAGACAGGTAGTGTTTTTGAAAGCACACACCAGCGACCTAACGTTGCTGACTTTATTCACAACAGCTGGTAGCTAACGGGAGTAAGCTAACGCTAGTTAGCTACCTAGCTAACGCTAATTGGTTAGCGGTTTTTTAAATTCAGATGAACAGCTGTCAACGCTAGTGACAAAGGTCTGACACTTGTTAAGAATGTGCTAACATAAGACACAGACATAATTTGATCAGAAGTTTTTACCGGTTGAATCTAACAATTGGGGCAATTAGGTTTTAACGTAGCTAGCTACCTTCCTCGGCGGTGTCCATCTTGGCTGGCTGCTCAGGCAGCTCTGCTCCACAGTAGTCAGCCTAGGCAGTGTATAAGCGATGACTGCGAGCTATCTGCATGTAAACATTTCAAGTTAGTGTTTAGTTCAAGCTCCTGTGATCTCTGACATGCTCACGTCAAGTTTAGAAACTATATAAAGCCTTTCCACTTCATAGTACATCAGCCAGTAGTCAGGACATACTCAAAGCAACATGTGATTGTGTGGTACTTTCACCACAAGGTGGCACCCAAGCGCAATCAGCAAGCTTAACAATTGCATGTTGATTTTACACAAACCTAAAAATAGGACGTACAGTAATTTAATCCAGATGTACTATATGGGGAAAAATATTCTGTCATGTAGACTGGTACATTTGCCAGCCACTTGGCGACGTGTCTGCCTGCAGGCAGGATCAAAGGATCTCAATTTTTGAAAAAGTATTACTATCACATTGTAAGAAAGAAAAAAAACAGTTGGAAGCAAAAGTCCTGCATTGAAAATGTTAGTCAAGCAAAATAACGCATGTATAATCAGGAAAATGTGCTTAAAGTATTAAAGGTAGGCTCTCAATGCAGAAAATGCCCCCTGTGACTGTTGTACTATCATGTCATTGGATTATTATTAGTCTTATGTTACTGCAAAAGCAGGATTTTCCTGCTGTATTTGTTTGAAGTGGATCTCACCTGGAAGGACCTTGTGCAGGAATGCAAAAAATAATTGTTACCACAATGAATTAATCAGATTCTCTTCTGATTTAATCAGTTGATTGATTCATAAAAATTCTCAAAACAGTCAGACGTGTTGTCACAATTTCCCCGCGCACAATGTGACACCTTCACAGTGTTTGTTTTGTCCAACCAACTGTTCGAACCTTGAAATTATTATATATTTTTTATTTTTCCATATATTTTTTTACATGAAAAATGACAAATGATAATCAGAATAGTTTATGACAAAACATCATATTTTATTTGCTCCTCCTGTACTGCCAAACTCAAGATCCAATTTACGTTCTCAGTTTTTCCCCCCACAGTAACTCATTTTTACACACAGATGTGGACTACAAATGACCCTTCTTAAGACCCACCCTTTTGTTCTGTGCTCCAGTTGAAAGTTGAGCAAACTTGGTACCTCAGTCAACTTTCTCCGTTCCTGTCTCCTGCATTTAGATATGCTATGTGCTAGGCTCAACTATGATGAAAAGAAAAATCTTTAAGATGGTTAAAAGATGTTGCTCGGGGACCCATAGAAGCAACATAGCTAACTAATCTACATCAATCGCTAGCTTGCTAGTCAACTACCGTTTTCCTGTCTAGTTACCTGACATAAAAAAGGTACCACTGAGGTACAAAGTTTGCTCAGCTGTTTTTGGAGCAATTCAGGTCTCAGGCTTGGATGTTACCAGAAGTTTGTGTTCTTCTGATGTTACCTTAATTTTAACTGAAACAGTTGTTTCTGTGATGCATCACCATGACTTATGTTACTTTTTACATTTTAATGACCCCGTACCTCGCAATGAGTTGTCAAGCCTAGACAGTTAATTAACAGCGTGAAGTCTTCCAGTAAACACAAGGCTTTAACTTTTTGTGGATATTTAATGAAGTTTTACAATTTTATACAACTGTGACAACAGCAGAAGTGACTGTGAAGTGACTCAGAATATAACCAACACACATTACACTGTATAGGCACAACTTAAAACATCAATTGTTATTAATAGTGTATCTGAGCCTGACAAGACTCCCGCTCTCCGTTTCCTGAAATGCCTTTCTGACTAGAATGGCCCATCTGTTGGCAGGCATGACCAAGCTACTTGGTTTTCCAGCTACATGGCTTAACAGTTCCCTTCTGATCAGATGGTTAGGTCTCTTTGGTCTCACCTTGTCCTTAAGGCAGTCCTGCCCTGTCTGTTTTTTCCCTTTCCTCTTTGAAAAGTTTAATGCTCTGCTTTTTTTGGCTGACTTTTCTGTCCCAAAGGTTCTTACGACACCATCAGTTTTCAGTATCATCCTAAATTTCTCTGTGATCTTCTCCCATCTCTCTCTACCACTGTGATATGTTAGAATGTTATCCACATAGTTATCCTCTTTTAAGACCCTGAGGATTCTTCTAGTTTAGTCTATTTTAATCTCGCTTGTCCATCCAGAGGAACCGGTGTGGATTCACTTCGTGCTCCTCCAGCTGCAGTGATGTTATTTTTGTAGACCAACCCAGAAGTTAGCATTGCTCTGGTTCCCAGTGGGAAGCCAGTGGGATTGTTCCACTAGATTAGTGCAGAAAATAAGTTATGTGTCTGACCAATATTAGGCTATGAACTACACCACTAAGTCACTAGAGTATGAATGATGCTGTTAATTCTCGTGAACAACCTCTGTTGTTTAATTTAGCCATGTGCTAGCAACGTCCTTTTTAAAGACACGTAAACGCTTCAAATTTCATGAGTGAGGCATTTACTGATGTATTTTATGGTGTAGAAAAAGAATGTGAAAATCACTTAAGCTTGTGTTAATCACAGACCTTATTTTAGACATCTAACCAAAACCCCATTCCAAAATCCCACTGAGTTTGAGAGAAGGGAACCAGAAGTGCTAATATGCCAACTCCAGGTTTTAAGACTCATTTCTACAGCACTCTATTACAAACATTACTGAGTCCACCTTGCTTCTTCTTACCAGAGTCTTGTGTTCCGTCTGAAAAGGTTAAACTAAAACTGAAACTAAATAAAAATGATACGCTTTAAGAAAAACTAAACTAAAACTAGCCAACACACTCTGAAGACTGACCAAAAATTAACTTAAATGAAATCTAAGTCATCATTAAATCTAAAGTAAAAACAAATCAGATATTCAAGACTATTACAACCTTGGTTGGTACATCAGCTGTGTGTGATCCTGTATAGGGTAAACTATCTGGTCAACAGTGTGAACTTTCTTCTAACAGGCGGAGAACCTCCCTCCTACAGAGAACACAGAGACACTGAGGAGCCAGACCTGTAAGACCAGAACCCAAACCCAGGATAAAGCGGTTTTGTGAATGTGGTGTTGAAGGTGTGGAGGTGGATCAGTGTGTCAGAGGAGACTCTGTAGAAGGACAGAGTGCCAGCAGGACAGTCCACATACACTGCTACTCTGTTAGAGACGGAGGAGGAGGGAGGGATGAATGTTCCTCTGTTGCTGTGCCAGACATAGTAACCACCATCAGAGCACTCCAGACTCCAAGACTGATCATTCCTTCCAAACTCACAGTCATATCCGTCTCCTCTCCGGCGGACTGCACTGTAAGACACTGATACAGTAGCCAGTCCTCTCCACTCAACCTCCCAGTAACAGCAACCAGTCAGAGCATTTCTACATAGCAGCTGAGGCCACCTGTTAAATCTGTGTTGGTGATCAGGGTATGACTGAACCTCCCCCACGTGTATCACATTCCTGTTGTTGTCAGACAGTTTGAGCTTTCTGTTTACTGTGTTTGTGTCAAGTGTGAGTTCACAGGAATCTGATGGAGAGAAGAGACACAACAATGCTGCATTTATTAATCTATGATCTACTCACTTATTGACAGTTTAATGATGACTCATGCAATGCTCAAAAATTTACTTTTTTTCCTCAGTGTCCCACAAATGTCCTGATTTTTTCTGGGCTGGCTGTCCCACCACTGACCCAAATTTAAGTTCATTTTTCTATATAGTTTAAAGTGATACTCCACTTTGTGAGAATAAGCCACTCAGTATGTACTCACCACTATGCCGATGTGATGATGGGTGAAGGTCTTCAGTTCACAAAACAATCCTGACTTCCGCACATGCGTCCATTAAGATATATATGAAGTCTCGTGAGATTGACGCCATGTTTACATCCTACCGGCTACATGCTACAGTTTACATTTCTGCTAAAAACATGTCGTAAATGGCGTCTTTTGCGGTTAATTTTTAATGTCGCGACTCGCGGACACTTGGATTACACCACACAAGCAGGATGGAGACGTTTTGTGTTTGTTTTGTGTTCTTTTTTTAACGTTTTATCCGTGGTCACCATTCACTGCCATTGTACTGGATGAGGCTGCTACCCTGTTTCTCCTAAAACTCCAGGATTGTTTTGTGAACTGAAGACCTTCACCCATCATCACATCAGCATAGTGGTGAGTACATATTGAGTGGGTTGTTCTCACAAAGTGGAATATCACTTTAATAACTTCAGTTGATGAACTCGCATCACTTCAACTTCAAGTTTTGCTAGTTGTTTCCTGCACTTGTATCTGAATAAAACATTGACATTTCTCTAGGCATTTGGCCACAATCAGTTTTTATTATTCTTTGAGTCATGGGTTTAGTTACTGTTCCTGGTTTATTTCTGTCTGATCGATAAATGCATCGCTGCAAACTACAGTTCAAATGGAAACCTGTTTCTGATTGGTATGGGGCGACTGAAATTTATTTACACACACTTTGAATATATCTCATAGTAAACACTTAATTTTATTTTGAACACCATGCCCTTGTGTATGCCCATGTGTGATGAAGCTTAGAGCTTATGCCAATGCCACCTCACATTTTCCAAATTTTAAGACCTAACAATTACAAAATTAAAATGATATATATTCCATGATGCATAAATGTAATAATTTCTTTTGTAATGATAAGTCTTTGTCCCAGAATTGTCCCAGACACTGCATCTATGTGTCCCAGGTGCTATTTTTATTGTCTCCAACAGGACAAGAGGATATCCTTAATTTCAAGCACTGGACTCATGACATATGTGATTTGAATGAGTGTTGTCACAGTTTAAAATCAAACAACAATACGTCATCAAGCTTGAGTTGACCAGGCTACGCCCCCTTCTGGGGGAAAACTAACAGCTTCATATAATGGGAGAGATAGGAAAATGTTGAAAAGCTGCTAGGTAGCAGGTTGTAAAACAAATAAACACAAATCCATCACGATCTCTGGTTCCCCATCCCTCCCAGAAAGGAAAGGGATCATAAAAGAGAGCAATAAGAATGTCTGAGCCTCCAGAGAATGGTAATTGCTACTACTGACGGAGAGCTAACATTAGCTTGAGCATGAGTTCGGTCAAAACGTTACAGTAAAGCAATGTCAGACTGTCGTCTCTGACTAAAACTCTTTTATCAACAGTTGTCTGTTGACAGATTTTGTTATTTACAGACAAAAGTGAGCCTAACAATACCTAGTAATTTAATATTAGTGTATGGCCACTGATTGATCCATTTGGAAGGAGGAAGACTGAAGAAACATCATGGCTGACTGATTAAGCTTCATTTTTTAAGATAAAGCAAATGTTCAGGTTCCAATTCTTAGACATGTCTTTAAAAAAGGTTTAGTTAACCTGACATGAATTCATACAAACTTGTTCAAAAACATGTAAAACTGCACTGTTGTCTCTGGGGTCCCTGGTTTTCTATCCCCAAAAGGGGGTGTGGCCTGACAGTTTGGCCAAGTACCCGTATGTGCCTGTCTGATGTACTATATGTGCTACTTTGTTTTCATGAATCTATTTATGAACACACTTACACTTCCTCAGACCTGGTCTCAGCCATCGGACTCCACCAGGCTCCACCCTGAAAGGAGGAGAGGTGGGGGTCAGACTGGACATCTTTCAGCTTGGAAACACAAACATTATATTGCTCTCATAGACAGAGGCTTGTTATTCTCTAGACATGTACATACATGTTAAAATGTAGAACTTCTGTCAATCAGCTGATATTCTCTTAATTGAGCAGAACTTCCTTTTATTAGCTGATGGCTACAACTTATTATAGATATATAGATGCAGACAGACAGATATGGCTCCCTATACCTCAGATTGTCCAATCTCCAGCGTGGATCCTTCAGTCTAGCAGATAGCATATTCACTCCTGAGACTCCTGGATGATTGTAGCTCAGGTCCAGCTCTCTCAGATGGGACGGGTTGGAGCTCAGAGCCGAGACCAGAGCAGCACAGCCTTCCTTTGTGATCAGACAGCCTGACAGCCTGCAAACACACAAAACAACACACATGTCACATAATCTGAGGGTAGTGAGAGGGCTGGAGGTGCAGATACTGTTAACATTATTACCGTTTATTCCTAATCACAAGCAAACATCCACTTAATGCCAATTAACAGTCTGACATCATATAAGTAGACAATTTTATGCAGGTTACAAGCTTATTGGGATTCAAGTGACCATCAGTTGAACAGGGTGATGAATCCTGACCTGAGAGTTTCCAGTGTACACTGTGCATTTCCCAGTCCAACAGACAAACGTGTCACTCCTGAATCCTGCAGGTTGTTGTTACTCAGGTCCAGCTCTCTCAGATTAGAGGATTGGGAACTGAGAACTGAGGACAGAGCTTCACAGCTCCTCTCTGAGAGGTTACAGTCAATCAGTCTGATGAGACAATAATAATAATAAGAAGAAAATATCAATATTGTTAAAATGTAACTCTTATAGGCAGACTTGGGTGAGTTATTTAAAAAAATATGCAATACAGATAGTAATTACATATTAAAAATGTGATAAGTAACCTAATCAAAGTATCACAATATTAAAGTAATGTAACCTGATTACTTTCGTTTATTTTTAGATTACCTCAAAACCAAATATGTTCAGTATCAATATTGTTTAGCCTAATATATTGTTTTATGTTCATTTAGTTTATTAATTGTTTGTCCAATTAATCCTTCCGTTGTTGTATGCAATGCACATTTAGATGAATTATGTGTATTCAAATGTTCTTTGTTAAGTATTCTATTCACACTTCCCAATCAGACTTCAAGTAAACTGCCATAAACCTATTCTGGGGCTTGTGTTTTTACCCACACACCCTCCTGAACACCAGCATCACCACCTGCAATCCTGAAATATTTGTTTATTATTCAATATTATGTGATATATTTAATATTTCCATAGTAATAATAGTATTGACAGGTTAGCTAGCTACAGTGACTGGATTTCTATGTAGCTAACATTAGTGATTGGTCCTACCTGTAATATTAAATGTTTATTTAAATTAGATGTGCAGTTTTGGATGATGACAGTGTTTTCACACCTGAAAGGAGAACTTCCCTGTGACTGTGATGTTGTTCCTCTCTGATTTTAAAGACAAAATAACAGTAAAATTTCTACCCAGTCAAAACATTTTTTCACAAGAGGCCATGATAATGAATGAGCAATTGGAAGATTAACTAGTTTCACTGAGACCAGAGTGGTGTGTGAGACTTGTGAGGTGTTGTAATGTGTGCGCACTGTATGCTGATACAGTATATCATTCTTTATTTTGAAAAGTATTTTTAAAAATGTAATCCTCCTAATAATCCTCATTTTTCCAAATATTAACTGTAATCTGGTTACATCTTAATTTTTTTTTTAACCTGTACTGTAAAGCAATTACATTTTGTATCCTGATTACGTAATCCATTACATGTAATCGGTTACTCCCCAAGCCTATTTATAGATGGGGTTTAACTAATTAACAGATCTGTTAGTATTAACATTGAGTGATGATATATTTTATAGTCTCTTCTCAGCTTTGGTTAAAATCCTGACCCTTAATTATGAATAATTTAAGAATAAACAGATGGCAATAATTCCAAATCACACAATATCAAAGTATGATGAGCTTCTCCACATCAGCCAGAGTTCTTATCTTGTTCTGTTCAGTAGGTGAAGCTGAATAGGAAAATAATTTCTCAATTGTGAAATTTCAACTCCTGATGGAATATTTGTTGAGATTCAGAAATGCTGACACATGAGAGGGGCCATGAAGCTTGAAGCATCTGAAGTCATTTAAGACAAAAATGTAACTTGAACTGACCTGAGGGATTCCAGTGTACAGTGTGGACTCTCTAGTCCAGCAGACAGAAGTTTCACTCCTGAATCCTGCAGGTTGTTGTTACTCAGGTCCAGCTTTCTCAGACTAGATGTCTGGGAGCTTAGAACTGAGGACAGAGCTTCATGACTTCTCTCTGAGAGGTTACAGCCACTTAGTCTAAAGAGACAAAAATCAACAGCATTTAATCACAAAGCCAAAAAAAGAACATTTTAAATTTGTTTAGTGAAACTGAAATATCATTGCGCAACATAACTCTGTATTTCATGATGTTGCACTGTCTTGTTGATGGCAAATGTATTGATTTAAACAATGTAATATCAGCAAAGAATTGTTTCATTGACTTGCCTATTTGGAAATTAGCCTTGCCAAGTGATAAGCTAACTGGCTAAGCCCAGCTAGCTTGTCTTGTATTATGGTGCTTTCCATTTGAACTGAGAAGTTGAGATTTCCAAATTTATTAGTGCTTCTGTCTTTTGTGTCTTATTAAATCAGTTGTAAACACAGTACTGTACAAGTCATGTTTGTATGTGCAAAATACTGTGTAATGCGTTGCTATCAAGCACCAAGTTTTTTTCGACTTGTATTGGAACGCAAGCAATTTGGCTGTGATGTCATTCCCAGCTACAACTTCCAACCTCTCATTTTACAAGAGCCCTGTAGTGATCAATCCACTCCAGACCCATCCGTCCTTACCAAAGCAGTTTCCCTAGGGGAAACACTGGTGGGGCTGCCAATTTTGCAATTTTGGTGATGTACAACTCTTCTCCAGGCTGACTAAAGTCCTTGCTGTTCTACATCAAACAAAGATGAACAGAACTTCTCTGCATCTGCAAGAAGATCTGCAAGAATCTGCGTTCTATTATATGAAGCTGTCTACACTATAGAGAAGTTTACACAGCAGGAATTTTCCCCGGGGACAAAGAACTTTTTACGTAACTCAGGAACTATATTTTTGTCCTGTAAAAAATCTCCAGGTGCTAACAAAGTCCCTGACTCTTTTTTTTTTTGAGAGATAGAAATAGAGAGATTGCAATAAAGCTGAAAGGACAAGCGAGCTAGAGAGTGGTGGTAGAAAGGAAAAAGCAAGGAAAAAGAGAAGTAAAACTTTTGCTTAAAATTTGCTGATTGTTTCATATTGGTCACGTTCTAAAGCAGAAATAAACTCTCAGCAGATCATCATTGTGGAGACAGTCTTTTCCACCTCTGCATTTCTGCTTTTCATTTAATAATTACGTCAAACATCAGAGTCACAAAACCAGAAATACAAGGAACAACAGGATAACTCTATGTTGTTTTCTTATGAGTGAAAAGTGTGTGTCAAAGGCTGACATTGTTTTTAAATCTGCAGTGGATCTAATTTGCCTTTTCTACAAGGTTCTTGATATATGGGGGAAAGGAAACAGGAACACACAAAAGGAATTTTTGGATTCCACTATAGTTTCTGAGATTAGTTCCTCTGGCTTCATAGTTCAGGGAAAAGGGGCTTATGAAATCTGAAATCCAGATGAACAAATTCAGAGATTCAGAAATCTGAACACCAGAGAGGTTGTTTACACTGCATGGAGCTAATAGTTCAGACAACTGAACTTAAAACAAATTACTTGATCCTACCTGAGAGTTTCCAGTGTACAGTGTGCACTTTTTAGTCCACCAGACAGTAACTTCACTCCTGAGTCCTCCAAAGTGTTGTTACTCAGGTCTAGCTCTTTCAAATTAGAGGACTGGGAGCTGAGAACTGAGGACAGAGCTTCAAGGTTTCTCTCCGAGAGGCTGCAGCCAATAAGTCTGAAGAGACAATAATACAGAAAGAACAAACCGGAAGTTGAACAGATAGCAGATTAATTAAGTTATGATATATGAATCCAACAATTGCTGTACTCACAGAGCTTTCTTTGAGGCTTTGAACACTGGCAGCAGCCTCAGAAGAGCCTCCTCTGACGTAGAATATTTGTTCAGGTCAAACACATCCAGATCTTTTTCTGATGACAGTAAGATGAAGACCAGAGCTGACCACTGAGCAGGAGAGAGTTTATGTACGGAGAGATTACCTGAACTCAGGTACCGTTGGATCTGCTCCACTAGAGAACGATCATTCAGTTCATTCAGACAGTGGAACAGATTGATGCTTTTCTCTCGAGACAGATCCTCGTCAATCTTGTTATTAATGTACTGGACTGTTTCCTGATTGGTCTGTAAAGTACTTCCTGTCTGTGTCAGCAGACCTCGTAGGAGAGCCTGATTTGTCTGCAGTGAAAGTCCCAGGAGGAAACGGAGGAACAAGTCCAGGTGTCCCTTTGGACTCTGTAGGGCCTTGTCCACAGCACTCTGGTAGAAGTGTGTCACTGCAGATTTATAGTTGGTCGATTGTGCTTCTGAGAGAAGATTTACACCAGACTGGATGAATGTCAGATGGACATGAAGAGCAGCCAGAAACTCCTGAACACTCAGATGGACAAAGCAGTACACCTTGTCTTGGTACAGCCCTCTCTCCTCTTTAAAGATCTGTGTGAACACTCTTGAGTACACTGAGGCTACTCTGATATCGATGCCACACTCTGTTAGATCTGATTCATAGAAGATCAGGTTGCCTTTCAGCAGCTGCTCAAAAGCCAGTTTTCCCAAAGACATAACCATCTTTCTGCTCTCTGCATTCCAGTGTGCATCTGTCTCAACTCCCCCCTCATACTTGACATTCTTCAGTTTCAGCTGAACCACCAGAAAGTGGATGTACAACTCGGTCAGGGTCTTGGGCAGCTCTCCCTCCTCTCTGGTTTTCAACACATCCTCCAGAACTGTAGCAGTGATCCAGCAGAAGACAGGGATGTGACACATGATGTGGAGGCTTTGTGATGTCTTGATGTGGGACATGATACTACTGGCCTGCTCCTCATCTCTGAATCTCTTCCTGAAGTATTCCTCCTTCTGTGGATCAGTGAACCCTCTGACTTCTGTCACCATATCAACACACTCAGGAGGAATCTGATAGGCTGCTGCAGGTCGTGTGGTTATCCAGAGGCGAGCAGAGGGAAGCAGGTTTCCTCTGATGAGGTTGGTCAGCAGCACATCCACTGAGGTGGGCTCTGTAACA
The DNA here is from genome assembly GCA_027495735.1 of Lutjanus campechanus. Lineage (NCBI taxonomy): Eukaryota > Metazoa > Chordata > Actinopteri > Lutjaniformes > Lutjanidae > Lutjanus > Lutjanus campechanus. The sequence goes on along the minus strand of JAJHUR010036450.1, from coordinate 9,526 downwards.
TCAGTCAGGATCTCATTGTTGTGGAAGTCCAGAGGAAGTCGACACTCATCCAGACCGTCAAAGATGAACACAACTTGGAACTCTTCAAAACTGCAGATTCCTGCTTCCTTGGTTTCAGTAAAGAAGTGATGAACAAGTCCCACCAGGCTGTACTTTTTCTCTTTCAGCACATTCAGCTCTCTGAAAGTGAATGGAAATATGAACCGAATGCCATGGATGGCTTTGTCTTCAGCCCAGTCCAGAGTGAACTTCTGTGTTGAGACTGTTTTCCCAATGCCAGCCACTCCCTTTGTCATCACTGTTCTGATTGGTACATCTCGTCCAGGTGAGGGTTTAAAGAGGTCTCTACAGCTGATTGTTGTTTCTAGTCTGTCTGGTTTCCTGGATGCTGACTCAATCTGTCTGACCTCGTGTTCATCATTGACTTCTCCTGACCTGCTCTCTGTGATGTGAAGCTCTGTGTAGATTTGATGCAGAAGGGTTGGGTTTCCTGCTTTAGCAATCCCCTCAAAGACACACTGAAACTTCTTCTTCAGGTTAGATTTAAACTGGCGCTGACAAACTGGAGCAAGAATTTCTGAATGAACACACAACCAAAAAACATGTCAAATATTCCTCAAAGAGTGAGCATATGAATATATTTTCCTCCTTCTCATGAGACGTTAGTAAATGTGCTATTTAATCAGCATGTTCAGTCTTTTCACAAATCCTCTTACTGTTCTGCAGACAGTCAGCCAGGTCCGCCTGCTTCATTCTCCTAAGGAAGTTCAGTGTCATCTTCAGAAATGTTTCTCTGATGTTCCTCCTCTGCTCTTCCTCCTCACTGTCCATCATCTCTCCATCCTCCGTCTGACTCACTAGATATTCTGGGTAATCTGAACTCAGGACCCTCTGGATCTTCCTAAGCTCATTCTTTACAAAAGTGACCATGTTCTCCTCAAGCACCTGGAACAGAATATTGGATGAATGACACCATCAAATTAAAATCATGGAGCCAAACATTAGAGCCATGTTGGACAGACTGACAATCCACTGGTCTAAAAAGTGCAGCATGGAGATAACTGTGAATGGCATAGATGTAAAAGTACTTGTTCTACATGTACAGACCATAAATATGGAGTCCAAGCATGTTTGAAGCTGCTGGGAAGACTGACCATGGAGAACCTTTGAGCTCTGCTGGGCGACTCTGTGGAGGATTCAAGAATAATAAGCTCATATTATATCTGTCCACAGAGAGACAAACACCCCAAAGTAAAGGTCCATAAAGTGATATTTGGATGTGAACAGTGAATCAGAGGACTCCCTCTTGTGGTAAAGGTTTACTGGTCCTGCTGATTCCACTAAGAGTCAGTAGCTCAGTTTGTTGCTGTTTATAGCTTTCAGCTCAGTGTTTGTTTCACCAGTCAGTTTGGTTTAGTCTAAACATCTCTCACCAACATGCATCTAGAACCTCTGCTTCAATGGATCTACTCTGTGTCTGCTTGTATCAGACTGGTTGTCCTTAGTAGCTCCCAGTGTGAATGTGTTTGAAATATTGCTCTTAGAACTTCATTTGAGTCAGCAAAGGTTTAAACTGGAGATTTCACAACTAAGAGTCTGATAAAAACACATAGTGTTGTCTATCAATTTAAATTCCTTACCTTTGATCAATGGGGTGGCATCCATCTTTGAAAGATATGGGCCGACTCATAGATGAGTCACTTTTTATGGACAGGCAGCTGGGTGCAGGTTTTTCAAGCTTCCTCCTGATAGAAAAACAAAATAAATCATGGACTGCTCCCACATCACACTAAAACAAAATCAGAGCTTTGACCACAAAACCATCAGTAACAGAAATCAAGTGAGGATGAGAAACATCCTTAGACTGAGCTTAAGAACATCCTGAGCAAGAAACTCAGTAGTCTGCATAAAGTGGATTGACAAAGATGATGGAGTAAGATAGTGAGGAAATTTGCTGCCTTTATCAGGAATCTCTTCTACTTTCCCAAAAAGCTGCTGGGGCAGAAGTGCACTTCCTGTTCCACATCTGCATCTGTTCCAAGGAGGTACCAGGTGCAGTCCTGGTTAAGTATAGATTCCCCTTGGATGTAGGGGAGCCCAACTGGAAGAAGGTTGATTCGCTGATGCAGGGAGCATGGACTAGGTAGAAGAGTGTGCTGGAGCATTCCCACTATCCAAACTCTTGAGTGCTTATATCAAACTGTTTGTACTGGGTATCTCACAGAGTGAATGTGTTTGGCTGTGTGAGTGTGAGGCAGCTGTTGCTGAAAATTAGTTTGATAAAAACAGAAAATTTTTGCTTTCATCATCAGTTTAACATGCTCACCTTTTAGTTACATGGCATCCATCTTTTAAGAATATAGGATGATCCATACAGCAGTCACTCTCCATAGACACACAGCTGGGTTCAGGTCTTTCCCGCTTTCCCCTGATAGAAACATAGGATAAATTCAGCACAGCACACACAACATGCGACATGCAAAATCTGCCGGTGATTTACAGGATCAGTGTGTAGGATTTAGTGGCATCTAGCAGTGAGGTTTCAGGTTGCTACCAACTTGTCTCACCCTCCCCTTCCAAATGTCTGGGAGATACTATGGTGGCCTTGAAACTTGTAAAATGTGAAAGACCCTCTCTAAAGCCTGTATTTAGTTTGTCCATTCTGGACTATTGTAGAAACATCGTCATGCAACATGGCAGCGTCTGTGGAAGAGAACCTGAGCCCTCTGTATATATAAAGGGCTCATTCTACAGTAAACACAACAGTTCTTATTTGTGCTACACACTAATGAAAACATAAGAATATTATATTCAATTTCTGCCATATTATGCCAATAGATATCACCAATATTATACAGTAGACCTTTAATACACCAACTGTAGATATTATATTTGTATCAAGATAGTTCTTGTTTAGGTTCTGTATAAATTAAACATTTAATATAGACATAATTCGGTGTATATTTTAAAGCCATTATCAATTCAGTATGAGGCATATGCAGAGAAATTATGCAGTGGGATGGCCATACTGACTAAACAGTGACGCTGTCCAATTACAATAAAAAGAGGAATCATCGTGGAGAGTTTTCTGAGTTCAAATGTATATTAACAGTCCATATAAACAGAAAACCCCTCTTTAGGATCCCTACACAACAAGATAAATTTCAAAGTGGTTTGGTTTGGTCAAAATAATGAATAATGCAAGAATTAGGGGGAACGTCATCTGAGTGAGATCCTCACCTTTGATCAACAGAGTGGCATCCATTGAAGTTATAAGGAGGCTCCATTGACCAGTCACTCTTCATGGACACATAGCTGGGTTCAGGTCCAGGACAGTCTAGTCTCTGATGGATCCTGATAAAATGAAATTGAAATTGAAATTGAATTGAAATTGATATCACAAATTTCAACACACATTTGAATTCCATCTAATTAAACTGAGAGCAGCTACAACAATCAACAACATCTACCCATTGCACCAAAAAGTTGACAGTCCAGTCCAGAAGACCAGACTGTGGAACAGGTCAGACTGGAATGAATCAGGAGGAAATACATCAGCAGTGAGCAACATGAGGCAAGAAATCTGCTCTGATTGACTGAAACACATTACTGTTACATTTGTGTGTCAATCTCTCCTGACACAGACTTGAGATCAGACTGTCCAGCCCTGGTTCAGTACTGACAACTATACACTTTTGCTCAGATAAATGCCTTTGTTTCCAAATTAAGAACAAAATGCTTTGTGACATTACCAGGCAGAGATCCTCATCTCACCTCTGAGCTGTGGTCTGGCTGTGATGTTCCCCACACTGAGAGGTTTTAGAGGAAGGGACTCCCTCCTCTCTGTCACCATCACACAGATTCATGGCAGAGCCCACACCTTCACACAAACAGGACAACCTCACTCATTATTTCTCATCATTCCTCTCAGTCACATGACAAACAAACAGAGCTGAAACTGGAGAAAACTTATCAAGCTTTGGGACAGCTCATTCACCTCAATACTAAATGCACACTTGACATTTTCCATGG
>JAJHUR010036395.1:3029-16852 GCA_027495735.1 Lutjanus campechanus | reverse complement strand
CTTTGGAGATCACTGAATGACTCATATAATCTGTTTGTTCGGGTCTCTTATGTAACCAAAGATATCTACAGTAGAGTGAACAGAGTTACCAAATAATAACCGACTTCTGCAGTCTCAATGCAAAAATTAGATCCTGAAAAATGTTTTTTTTTTAAAAAAAAACATGTTCTAAATAATTTTTTGGTGGTGGATAATGTTCATCATGATTTGATTAATATAAAAGAAGTTACTGGAGGTATTTTTTAAAAATAAATACATTTTGAGAACGCAGAGGATACAGTTATACCACCAGCTTTTCAGAACAACCTTAAATTGAATTACCTGATCTCTTCAGTCACAGTTTTGGAGAAAATAGGATAGAGACACAGCAGAAGAGGAGCGCAACACAGATTTTACTGCTCAATGAAGGGTTGAGCGTCAGTGATTTATGAGAAAAAATGCATTTTTTACACAGATATGACATCAGATCACCATTTCTCATAGCCCAGATTTTCACTTAATGATGCTGAGTGCATTAACAATAAAATACTTGTAATCAAATATATTCAGCTTGTGAGACCAAGCTGAATATTAATTTCAGTCTTCCAGGGAAAATTGTCAGGTTTTACCGTTAGGAAGCTGCCTTTAAGCAGCCTGGTGAAGTGACCAGTATCAGCTGGAAACTGATGAAAGGTTGAAAAAGGTTGAAAAACTTCCCTGCCAAACCAAATCTCTTGCCATGGCTTTAAGGTTTGTGTTTGCAGAATAACATCTCTCCTTTTAAAAGGCAGTGTAAGTGTGAGTGATGAGGGTGCAAGTGACAGACAGAGGCAGTGAACCGAAACTCACTTGTTGGATGAAATCTCCTTCACACTCTGCTGCCCGGCCTTAAAAAGCCACTGGCGGGCTAAAACTCAGCCATTTGACAGCAGACTGTGACTCACCGGACCCCAAACAAAGCAAGCTAATGAGATCTGACGTGAAATCAGATGGAAATTACCACCATATTTACACATTAGATATTACTTTTATCCAAAGTGCCTCAGTGCATGACCGCCTGTATTATTTTAGGATGAATGGTCAAATTGGCTTAACCCTGACAGCTACATATAACTATAACCAATATAACCAATTAGTTTTAAGTGATTGAAAATGCGATTCATATTTATCCCAGCTGAGCTCCTCAGGCAGGTCAATCCAAGATGACTCATGACTAAAAACAGATGATGTCTTTTTGAGAAATGCTTTGGAAGAAGAAAACTGAGTCAGATTGAAACTATTTACCATTCGTTTTGAGTGAATCCTTTGAAGGGGAAGCGAAACATTGATTCTGACAGTATTAATGCCTTGGTCGACTCATTCACCAACACAACTACAGAAACATAGTCATGGGTTTTTCTTGAATCTGCTCTACTCTCTTGGTTTCTCTCCTTGGTTTCATTTCATTGCCAGCCTCCCGAAGGATGAAGGGAACATCTGCAGAGTGAAAGAAGACTTTTTATTCCCCCCCCTCTTGCTAAATTTCTCACATTTTTCTTTATCTGTGGTTTTCCCACCCTCAGAGTGTGAGTTCTCAGGAAGCGTTGGGTCACAGGAAGAGCTCGGTGTGCGTGCCGCGGGCTTTGGGCCAGCTGTTTATCCTGCTGCAGTACCAAACGCTGGCCCAGCGCATCAAGGTGATGGTACGAAAGGCCGAGAGTCTGGCCAAGCTCACGAGGATCCCAGGGACTCCAGGTAAAGACCAAAAAAATCTGCCTTACATAATGCACGCATGAGTTTTCTGATCTAGTGAACATAACAGCAGAATTACATGCCCCTCATATTTAAAATACAAAACAGGTGTTTGATTGTGCCTTTAAAAACAAGACAAAGTAACCCATCTGAAACATCTGTATTTAAGGACTGGTTAAGGTTTGGGAACAACTACTGGATTAGGGGAAGAGAAAAATATCACGCTGCCTGTTTCTGTACAGGAATAAAAATTTCACAATAAACAGCAATCTTACGGGACACCTAATTAGCTAAAACACAATATTCATATCATCACCTCGTGAAATTGTAAAACTTGTTGCCCATTTACTCATCCAGAGGTTCCGAAGCAACATTTCTGGACGCTTGAGCCCATATTCACTCTGTATTTAGTCACTGATTCTTTTGGTTCATCACTACATGCAACAACTCTCACATACAAGAAGACAGAAGGTGATTTGCTCATTTTTAACTGGGGGGATGGCCCAATAAGAGCACCCTAATGATGGGAAGACCAGTTCTTCTTACTAACCTGGTTAGTTGTGTTCCCCTGCCACTAGTGAACCATGGTTTAGACTTAGACTTATAGTTAAGAGAATATTACAGATCCAAGATGAAACTGACAGAGGCGTGGGACTAAGAGAAAAAGGCAATATTGCAAATCTGTCTGCTGTTTCAGCACCATGGACAGCGCTGCAGATTCATCGCTACAAAGCACAGTTATACTGCTGATATTTCAGAGCCATGGTCGGGATAGATGCCCCTGCACTCTCTCTGCTACTATGGCAGTGGTTCCCAAACTTTTTCTGGCATGCCCCCCTTCAGAAGCCGAAAAAAAGTTGGCACCCCCCACCCTGCAATTAATATCAATCATTAGCAATAACTGGGGAAGCAACTGAGAGAAAATTATTCAAAAGTTGAATTTTAGTGAAATAAAGGTCAGCGTAATGGCATCAGCAAACTCTTGTTTGTTTATTTTCCCTACATAGATCATATTCATTCAATTATGTTTCTGCCCTGGTCACATTCACACCTGCAATTTAGAGTTATCAATTAACCTATTATGCTGCATGTCTTTGAACTGTGGGAGGAAGCCGGAGTGCCCAGAGAGAACCCACATGGACACAAGGAGAACCTGCAAGCTCCACACAGATAGGTCCTGCCCCTGCCAAGAATTTGAACTCAGAAGCTTCTTGCTGTGAGGCAACAGTTCTAACCACCTGCCCCAGACCATGACAAAAAAACAAACAAGCAGAAAAAAAGAGTACCACACCAAAAATCTCTAAACTTGGTTAAGATGTTAAAAGAATATGGACTCTTTGGCAACCAGTAGAAAATGTCACATCCACAAACCTCCACAAGTGGATGGATATTAGTCTTTACTTTACTTTAGCTCACACTGTAAGCTGCAACATACATGAACACGCAGGCTGACATGTAAGCTGCTCCTGAGGTTTACAGCCTCTGTCTGGATTCTCCTCTGTTGCCTCAGCCACAGTCAGAAAGACCGGATCCCTGATTGGCTTGTAGTGTAATCAGATTAGGAACCGATCAGCCCAGTGTCATTTCCCCTCCTGTCTGCATCATATCTCACTGCATTTGATTTAAAGCTCTGCTTTGATGACGCCGTTGAGGAGAGGAAGAAACAGCAGATTCTGTAAGCAGAAAGCAACTTCTGTGTTCTGGTTTCTCAAACCTAAACTACGCTGTCAGTTATGTGTTAAGTTTGGAGAATCTTTGTGAGTTTCTATATCAAATAGTTCCAGAAAATGTGCTCTTTGCAGATGCACGATTCTTGTCTGACAGTGACACATTGGCTTTTAATTTTAGTAAATCCAATTAGCATGCTAGAATGGATTTACAAGGGAAATTATATTTTTCAAGTGACGATGCAGATTTGGACCAGAGAGGGTTATGAGGACATAGATCAAAATGTTTGGACTAATTGAAGATAAAACAACGCACAAGACTGCAGTGAGTGTCATGTATTAACACTGACCAAAACTGTTAATGACAGTGATTTTGCTGCTCTTTTTATGTTTATCCTTGCAGAAAGAAACACTGAAATAAGATCTGACATAAATGAACAAAATCATGACTGGGTTTGCTTTTTTTCTCTCTCCACAGATCACTATGTTGTCATCAACCTGCGTCAAGACGGGAAAGTCATTGGTACCAAGGAGACCAAAGGTGCCAGCGGTCCAAATCCCGTCTGGAACGCTCCATTCCTGTTTGACCTGCCCTCTGGTGACATCACTCAGCTGCCACTGGTCCTCGAGTTTATCGTCATGCAGGTAGGAAGTATTACATATTGAACGTTTGATATTGGTAAGCGAATATGTTCATACTTTTAAAAATCTGTTATATCTGTGTTTCTACAGGGCCGTCTCTACACTAAGAGCAGTATTCTGGGTCGTGTGTTGATTGGCAGTGATACTTCAGAGGCGGGACAGGGACACTGGAAGGAAATGTGCAGTCGGGGACAAACAGAGACGTCTCACTGGCACACCATCCAATCAGATGTGCTGTAGGACCGACTGCGCTGCTGTCCCTCCTCCAGGTGCCAATTCCCCCACTTTCAAAGAATCTATTTTTAGGTCTTTTGTGGATTTTTGGTAGCTATGGCAACACTGATAGTTTCCCATGTCATTTATCAACAGATAATGGTCATGAATTAAATAAGTGGTAATATAAAGATGGTCCATGAGTGTCTATAGAGCTTTAGATGAGGAGATGTACTGCTCACTGGATGGAGGAGGGACGAACCATATTTCTCCATATCAACAATATCCTGCATCCCAACATTGCCTTTGTGATGATTTCGACTGTGACTTCTTAAAACCATTGTCTGTTTAACTGTATCATTCTGATTGTGCTGATGTAGTGGTACTGTCTGTATTGTGCCCAGAGGAAACAAATGTTCATGTTGACTAGAACTTGATGGATGTCCAAAAACGTGCAAAGTTACTGAGCATATATGTTGCCACTCTGCTCGTGATTTGCTGTGGTGTATTATACTGTGCCAGTATTTGTCCAGATACTGTAAAACACCTCTCCTTACTAATACTGTATGTATGAAGCCGGTACAGTGGCCTCACTTTGTGTGGCATGCCTGCTCAATTATTGTTTTATTTTGTTCCGTTCCCAAAAGGACATGTATTTTTTTTTTTATCAACTACTTGAAGCTACAATAAACGTGTTGATGCTCCATAGTTCACAGATAGAGCGTAGTTTGGAATATATTTGCGTTTGGCCTTCGAATTTATAGTAAATGCATAAAAAAATATAAGACTTATAATCTGAATCAACATGTGCAACATGTGGTCTTTGCTAGCCAAGTGATTGTGACAAAGCAGCAGCATTACCAAATAACATTACTGTCTATCATGCACTACTCTAATATACACTGAACTGCAACACTATACACTGTGCTCCCCTTGCTATTGGCTTGCACAGAGTAAACATAAGGCAGTCAAAAACCAACAAATGAATTAAATCATCCATCGTACAATAAATTAAAAAACAAATCGGTGTGAACAAGGAATTTAACTTTTGTCTGTTATTGTCAGCATTCAAAACGAGAGTTTAAAGGTCAAAACCACACTGTCCAGACTAAGGATGTGAGAGATATCCTGTCAATATTGCTTTATAACTCTTTCATTTCAATATTTGAAAAACATGATTTGAACATAACAATCCTTAACATTTTATTTGGGAGCCTTCACGTATATAATAATGACATGATGATGAAAATTTAATGGTTTCTTAATACTAACCTAAGATGTTTTTAGTTTCTAGAAATCAGTTGTTGTGTTGTGTTTGCATTTATTGTATATTGACCATGTTGATGCCTGCTGGCATGTTACTGTATTGTCTCAACTGTATATGAATGTCTTTGCTTTTAAAAGGGAACAATTTCAAAGAATTTAGAATAAATTGATATATGAAGGAATTTTGCCAAACAGATGTGGATTTTATTGAGTTGATTCTCCAGAAACTGAGGCTGTGATCAAGTCAGCGGACTGAGAAACAGTGAAACCTGAAGGAAGGACAGACAATCCAGGTTTGAGAATGCATTGCATTTATGAGCTTTTTTTTTCATAGAAGACTTTTGACATGTTACAGTAGGAAAAAGCACAGGTGGAAATAATAAATTTAGTGATGTCTCTTGTGAGTACGTTCGGCTGTTTGCCACTACATTTGGTGTTCATAATAGTTGAAAAGCAACAGCTCAATGAAACAGTCTTGGAACAGTATGAACTTCAAAGTATGATTACCCAGTCAGTTAACAAAACATGCTATATCAGTTGAGTCATACTGCTGATCATTTCCTTCCATTTCCATTTCCTTATAGCTCTGTAATGAGATTAAATGACTCTAGGTGGATGTCAGCAGCCTGTAGTGTACCGTACAAGTTATTAGGTGCAGGAGATGCAGTGGTGGTGTTACAACTCGTTTCCGTCTCAGATTCAGAATTCAAAACAGCATTGCAAACAGTTGACACTAAAAGACTGTCCATTGTTCTGACAGCCCATCATTTCGAAACCCCAATAGTCCGAAAAATGTCCCATTGGACCAAATGCCCCTTTGTCTGACTGCCTGTTATCCAGAGTACAAATGCCCATTCCTTTGAAGGCTCATTGCTCTGAAAATGCACAATCTGTGTGCAGCTGTTTAGAGGTAGGGTTTGATCAGCCTTACATCGAATGACTTATGTGATGGTGGAGGGCACCAACTGAGGTAAAACTCACGATTTTATTCTTTGTTTGTGACATCACTTGTAAAATCACTTGGAATGTAGTTTTTTTTTGGTACTGTAAAGTCAGAAAGATAACCTGTTCAGGGCAAAATCCCCACTCATTCAGAACCATGGACAGGGCCAGCAGTCACTGAACTAACAACCGCAGGGAGAATGTATCTTTTCGGAGAAATGGGCGTTCAGAGCAATGGCCGTTTTTTTTTTTTTTTTTTTTTCTCGGAATAACAGGCTGTCAGATAAAGGGGCTTTAGGTCCAATTTTTTCAGACTACTGAGGTTTTGTAATAATGGTCTGTCAGAGCAATGGCATGGCACTGTCTGAAAAGAGCTTCAAAGTCTGTAGTCATAACAACTCTTTACTGACAGCAGTGCTTTACGCTAAGTGCTAACATCAACACACTAAATTGTTCACAGTGATAAATGGTAACATGGTAATAATTTGCAGGTTTAATGTTTGATGTCATCATCTAAAAACATGCTAATGATATGTAAAATCTGATAAGTAGCACTAAACAAAGTAGACGGGAATTAGTTTAGCAGGTATTTGGTCAGGGCACGATGGCACAGTGGTTAGCATTGCTGCTGCACAGCAACAAGGGCCTGAGTTCGAATGGCTGGCAGGGCCTTTCTGTGTGGAGTTCTGTTCTCCTTGTGTCTGCATGGGTTCTCTCTGGGTACTCCGGCTTCCTCCCACAGTCCAAAGACATGCAGCATGATAGGTTAATTGGTGACTCTAAGTTGCCCGTAGGTGTGAGAGTGAGTGGTTGTTTGTCTCTATGTGTTGGCCCTTTGATGAACTGGCAACTTGTCCAGGGTGTACCCCGCCTCTCGCCCAATGTCAGCTGGGATAGGCTCCAACCCCCCGCGACCCTCACAGACAAGCGGTTACAGAAAATGGATGGTATTTGGTCATTAAATACACTGTAGTATTGGACATTTCACTCAATATCACAAATGTCAACCTCGTGGCAACACTAGAGGCAAAGACAGAGGATCCTGAAAGTCATTAGGTATAATTGCTTTGGGGAAACTGAACGTCTGTACAAACTTTAAACACAATCCATTCGATAGTTATCAAGAACTTCACCATCCATAGAGTGATGCAGCTTGCATGGGTAAAGACAAGAACAAAATAACAATTACATACACAATGTGTATTTAATTGGCTAAAATATTGATCACCACCACTCTTATCCTTTAAATACCTTCCTCCTGAGGCCAATTTTAATAATGATGTCACTGAGAGACAAATGCTGGACTCCTCAGAAATTATGGCAGCCATCGTGGTGATTTCATGGGAATATGGGGATATTTTTTGCTTCACAGCTGGACGACAAGCACTCAATAAAATAAAAGTCTGTAAAACTCATTTGTATGTAGTTTTTAAAAGTAAAACACAATAAGACAGTCAATAATTGCTCCTCTGATTAGTGGAAAAGCTCAATAAAATTCTGTTTTAATGCAGAATTTTCCCCTTAATTCCTGTTTATATTCCTGAGACATATGTGGTGCTGTCCCCTGGCCTCTCCTGGTGGATTTTTCACCCTGCCTGTCACATCATCTCATCCTCACAAAAGATGTTGTGGCAAATGTATGCTTCATGAGTTATGACTAAATCTTTTAGTCATTGTTTCCTGTTCACAGGGGGTGACATCCCTCCCGATAGTTATAAATATCTATAGCATGTGCAATCCAAAGGTGATGTAATCCAACACCCCAGGGTGATCTTATGTCATATCAGATCGCCAAACAAATGTGGCTACTGTGACATACACATTATGTAGCCTAAACATACATAAACAGCACACACACTGATGCACACACCCACATTAAAAGTCACATCTCGGGTGAATCGGAAAACCATTACAATGTGTAAAATGCGGAAATTTGTATCTCATGGGCCCAGTTGGATGGAAAACACATTCTCACACTTAATTACACTCATCATATCAAGTCATGCTTCCTATTCATCTGTTTTTCTTCCCTTTTAGTAGAAATTCATGGCTGCTTTCCTAACTCTGTAATTTGCACCTTCTACTGGCTTAAACCATCACTTCTGTCCATGGATCGAGGGCCAGAAAAGCTCCAGATGTGTTTGAGGTTAGTCTACAGTGAAGTTAAAAAAAGGTTTGGTTTGATTTAGCGCAATATTATAATGTATCAGGAGTGTTTTTATTCCTTTGACCAACTCCACCCAAAGTATAAGTTTAATAAAAGAGAAAAGTCAAAGTCGATCTATTATTTCTCCATACTGATAAGGATTATCTGTAACTTCACTTCACAATTAAAGTGACTTTCAGCAGATATTTTCCCAGGATTCTGTGGTGCTTGGGAGTAAATCCTCTAAACATGAAAGCACAAAATACCACACATCCTGTTAAGTGTAAAGGATGTGAAAATATAAAATTTCTGGCGTGAGGCTGTAAAGCGTTTGATACAGACATGCCTCCCTTTCTTCATTCCTCTGATCTGGCCTCCTCTCCTGGGGGAGGATAAGTAAATGAGATTTTGTTGATCTATCTGTAGTGTAAGCTTCTGTCTGTGTGGGCCTGCAGTGACTCTGCCACTGTTACGAAGATGCATCAAAACAAACCACAGATGATCACGCTGCATGTGTAATTAAATGTGAATTTGCATTTTGGCACGCTAAACGCGTAGGATACAGGGGGATTTTCTGGTGCTATTGTCAAATAAATAACCCTTTATATGCGTTTTTAAGTTAAACTAATGGATTTATTAAGGGTTAATAAATCTGTTATCAGCTCTAAGTAATTATAGAGAACTTTTGAGTAACTAGGTTATGAAAAAATGTCTCTGGCTGGTGTTCATCGTCCTCCAACAGGTTCCTGAGTATTTTTTTTAGCTCTTAATTCATCAAGTAGGTCACTCCAAAGGATCATTTTACCCCCGACCTTCTACCAAGTACTGCAGAGTATCTACACGACAATCCATTTATTAACATTATTAACATTCACAACCACAGACTTGATTGTATGTTGTAGGTATTAACAAACTTAAATCTGATCTGATTAAAAATAAATGTTATTGTGGTCCATTACGGTTACTGAGAAAAAACATGATATGAAATTACAGTTACTGGTCAAAATGTTGGGGATTACAATATTCACCTTGGGTTGTCTGGTGGTGACCTCCATTCACTCCTCTAGTTAGCCTTTGTAAATTTTTACGATTATTTTTTGGCTTTTATTGATAAGACAGCTTTAGATAGACAGGACACAGAACAAAGGGCCACAGGCAGGAGTCAAACCCATGGTTGACTGAGGACTGAAAGCCTCTGTACATGGGCTGTCTGCTCTACCAACTGAGCTACTGCGGCGCCAAATTATTGGCATTTTAAATGACCTTACTATTAATGATTAAACCTGGCAATCCAGATTTGCCCTTAATAACTGATCTAATGATAAAGCGTAAACGATTAATAAAGTTATTAGTTACAACAGAATAAGAAAGGGTGCCCTGTGGCAGTGTGGGACCAATTTTCATTATTTCATCGAGCTGCTTATTACGGCCTCACGTATTATAGTTTCTTTAACAACCCTGGATTATGTTACAGTGGACACAAATGCCAAAGCAGTCATTTTGTTGTGCTGCATTGTGGTGTACAGTGAACCACAGCAAAATGCTCCATGTTCTCTCATGTGAGAAATCATTATGTAAAATTAAACTACCTGGACTGTGAGCAGAGCGGACACTGTGTTCTCTCAAATACGAGGACAGAAAAATAAAACAGCAGCTAACTCTGTCCACTCCAGTAAGCAGCAGTCTCTGACTCACAGTCAGTCCCTGAGCAACCCTCCACTGGTCTGACTGTCCGCTGTGATTTGGCACTATCGATCCACACGTGCCAGCTTGCCCACCTGTGTTCACCTCTCTGACTGGCCTCTGGGTACGAGTCAGTAATAATTCCCCTCTGAAACAGCGTGCAGATCATACTGGCAAAGTTTTCTCTATTTGTGTGGGGGTTACAGGCATGATGGCTTGTGTGTGAAATATCTGTATAAACTGTGGCATAGAAACTATCATTGTTAAGCACTACATCTGGCTAATGACTTAGGAACTAATGATCTGCAGCGTCACGGAGTTGTAACATCTTCCGCGCTGCACTGCGGGATGCATCCATGACTCACTCCTTTAGTCTCGAGCTCCCTCGGTTGCCTTCACCAGACCCACGGTCTGACATTTACTGCCTGTCACTGTGCACCTGCTTTCATCTGAGGAGACAGCGGGCCCTTTCTGTCCGGGGGTAGAGGGGACGTGTCCTCCTCTAAATTGGATGTCGAGGCGTGCCACCCACATGCTCAAACAAACTGTTTTTCAGTGCTGCAATGACAAAGAGATTAAAAAGTTTCGGTCTTCTTCAAAAACACAAGAAAAAGACTTGAAAACAACTTCCCACACGCTGCCTCATCATCACTTGTATTCGCTACTGAGTTTGGTCCAGTGTTAAAATGATGACCAAACTCTTTGATGAATGTTACAGTCCAGCTCTTACTAAACAAAATTGAGAGATACATTGGTAAAGTAAAGCACAAAGTGATTTATTTAGGACAAAAATAATCAAGACAAGACAATGGGAGAGAAACTGTCAGTATTGTGAGGTGTGGATGAATGAAAATGTGCTGCACGGATGTTCTGCTGTAAAAACAAAAGAAAGATGAAACAAAAGCCACAACACGGAGATGTGTGGGATAAGGAGACCTGGCTGCTGCTCCGGCTCGTGTGCGTCGGGCACACCGAGCACAGGTGTGTCCAATGATGCTGATTAAGCTCCTAATTGGTCTACAGCCCAGCACAGCAGCAGTAAATTGAACCAAGCAGTGGGGCTGTCGCATGAAACAAGACAAAGGAGGGAGGTTTTTTTTTGTTTTGGACAGTAAGTAAATCTAACTCACATTGCTTCATTCTGAAATCAAACAGCGCGACTGTAAACGTCACTCCAGGCTGAAATATCTCAACCACTTCTGGATAGATTACCATAAAGGTTTGCACAGACGTTCATGATACTCCAATGTCACTTAAGTTGACATTTTTGATTGTAAGTGGCATATTTCAACAATTATTGCATGCATTATCATCAAGAATGGTCCTTAATAACTTTGGTGAGCCCCTGACATTCTTTTTAGCTCCTGAGAATTGGGACAAAACTATGTTTTGAGGGTTTTTTGATTTTTATTCTGCAATTACGCTGGGGAAATATATTTTAAAAGATCAAATTCTTGGCTATTAAACCTTGTAACAGGTCAACCTCCTAGTGATTAAATTTATTTTCTGAAATATAGACGTCAACTGTCAGATTTTTCATTTGACACAGTTGACGTCTTACAGGGTTGACAAAATGTTACGTTTTTTCATTTGACAGCAGTCGCAGTGGGCAGCCATTTTATTTTTTTTCAAGTTGCCAAGAGTTCTCTTAATGCTAATCAAAATATACTTACATACTAAACTAAGATGGTGACCATACTTCACATCCACAGGTTAGCATGGTCATTGTGAGCATTATTAGCTGCTGTTAAAATTTGTCTGCCTTGGACGCATTGACAGAGAAGACAAGAAGATACCATTATGAAAGCAACATGACAAAGTCAGCTTGGCATTTTTAGAACTCAGGGGTACAAAGAGGCCAAGATAAGTTGAATAAAGTATGGACAAATACATTAATTAAAAAATAAATAAAATGCAGAGTTGTGATTATGACCTCAGAGTACCTACAGGCTGATCCACCTCTCTGTGTCTTGGCAACATGTATTGACTTTGCTCTGTTTCCACTCAGCAGCCAGATCAATAGGAGTAGCGTGCCGTTAGGAGAGCACGGGCTGTCAGTGACCTCTCCTGTCATCCTGGTGTACTTTATGTAAATGGTTAATGCACTGTGACCCAAGTTAGAAGTAGCGAAACACTGCACTGTACAGTCAAACCTTTTCAAACCTGGGGTGCCCCTATAGTTCAGTTGGTAGAGCGTGTGCCCCCTGTACTGAGGCTGCCAGTCCTCTGCAGCGGCCGCAGGTTAGACTCCTGCCTGCGGCCCATTTGCTGCATGTCATCCCCTCTCTCTCTGCCGCCCTTCCTGTCATATCTCCAGCTGTCCTATCAAAATAAAGGCAAAAAGTGCAAAAAATAATCTTAAAGAAAAAAACCTTCTCAAACCTTCCCCAGGCTTTCTCTTGCTAAAGATTTGACACATCTGTCAAGTACTTTTCAAGGCATTTCACACCTTTCTCAGGGAGATACTGTAAAGTCTTGTAAATATTCTGCTCAGTATGAGAGAAAGCCTGGCATCAGCGTCTCCAGACTCCTCCTGTTCAAGCTCACAAAGCCTTCAAGCAGAAATAAAAATTTCATCTTTGCTGTTACTCTTCGTTCGTAGAGACAGATTGGAGTGAGCAGAATAGGTGTAGTAGGGACAGTCAGTGTGTCTCAGGAGCTCACTGTTCTTACAAGGTATTCTTGCGTTGCATTCACCTCATGTGGGATTTGTTTGTTCTGCTCAAGTGCCGCCACCAGCGCAAGCTTAATAACATAGAAGAGAGATCAGTCATCTTTATGCATTAGACACATCTCTAAAAATGATCAGAATTTAAATGTTATTTTATATTTTATGGGCTTGTAAAGATAATAGGTAATAATAGGTTTGTAATTAATTTGATACCAAAAGAGCAGCAGAGACCATTCATATGGGTGTGGAAGCATTACTAGCCTAGTGTCATTTAAAGGGAAACTATGCAGGATATTCCCAAAAAGATTTCCAGAACTTATCTCTGTCAATCATCACCCACAACCCACAAGTGTGTGATGCTGCCTACATCTGCAAAGACTCACCCTCCATCCGTGCTGTCTTATTTTATCATTTTTTTGTTTCACTTGGGACGATAACCCAAAAGGTTGGTATTTGATGGCCAAGGAATGAGACTCAACAAATTGAAAATGATCTTCCTGGTGAATTTACAAACCGCAACTTATAAATCTTACTTATTGTATCTTTAAAGGACCAGTGTGTAGGATTTAGTAGCATCTGAGCTTGCAGATTGCAAGCATTTAAACATCACCCTCCCCTTCTAAATGTGCAGGAGAACCTTAGTAGCTGCAAAACTAGTGAAAAATGCAAAAGGCCATTTATTGACCTAATGAAAACACAATTATTCACTATTGAAAACATACTATATTCCATTTCTGCCATATTCTGCCAAAAAAAAGCCTTATAAATCTTACGCACTGGACCTTTAATTGTCTGCTTCCTTCAATATACTCACTGTTGTTTGTTCTGGCAATTATGACCACCGACATGTTTTGAAATACTTACAAGGTTTTGTCACAGTGGA
>JAJHUR010036315.1:38287-54776 GCA_027495735.1 Lutjanus campechanus | reverse complement strand
CTTCGACCTCCTCATTGTCATGCAGGTAGGCCGCTCCCCTGTGGCCAATTAAAAAAAGGGAGCTGGGACATGTCTTGGCGTACTCCGCTACCCATCTTGCCAACTCCCCACCCTCCCCCTCTTCCCTCCCTATTCATCAATGGGACACTGCGGCACAGAGCAGCGAGACGGGCGTTTGATCACTCTCAGTTGGCATGGACACAAACACATGCACACACACCCACAAATATATAGATATACAAACTGTTGTTTACTCCTTTACATCTCCTCCATCCCTTCCGTCCCAGACCTCTGCCATGAACTCACCCTTTCCTCCCCATACTCCCCTGCGAGCCTAGTTTATTTTCTTTAATGATGACTCACAAGATTGGAGGTTTTTTTCCCACCCAATGTCCTCCTCCCTCCCGCAGGAGAGTGTACATCAATAAAGCCTGTATCAGTGGCTCATGAATATGCAAATGTGTTTGTCTGAGCTGAAAAACCACATAAGTGTGTATTGAGGAGAAGGACAGTGGGAGGAGGCTTTTTTTTTTCTTTTTTTTTTAACATCGCTAGCCAGGAGCCAGACCCGCAGGCCAATCATGTATGTGGTTTGACTGCGAGCCTAATTCAACACGGCTCCTCCAAATGCTTAATGAACATATTTCACCAGGCCTTGTTGGTGGAAATTAGAGGACATGCTGCAAGACTAATATTTGGTATCTCCTAAATATACGTTTCTACTCTGTTGATTATACTAATCACCGAGAGCTCAATTGCATGGGAGAGCATCTTCCCGTGTTACAAATACACCACTCCACAGAAACCTGGCAAGGACAACGTTATAATTCCCGTGGTAATCTGTATTAGAACAACTGTACCACTAAAAGTGATTTCAAGACTTATTTATTGGAACAGTTCATTATTTTAAGGAGGGCTTCTGGCTGCTCTGGCCAGTAATTACTTCACTCTGTGGTGTTTTTCTCATTCATTTACCCAATTATTGTGATTATGCAGATATATAGAAACAGCTCAGCCTACAGTATGCAGGGTTTTTTTTCACAAACATGCTGTGTCTGGTTGCACAGAACACCATAAGTTTTCTCCCGAAGTATGACACTTCAGGCTTGATTTCTCCTTAGCTGAGGGACTTACTTAAGGGTGTTGCACAGAATCCTGTAAAGAATAAGCTTAAGGCATTTACTCAGGGTTTCCACGCATCCTTGGAGGCCTGGTTGGTTTACCAGTTACCAATTTTCCAGTCAGTCACTTGGAAAATGAGAGAAAAAGTAAAATGTTTTCAAACATTCTCAACATTTTCCTATTTTCATTTAGCTGAGAATGAACAACATGGTTCAGTTCCTGAAGTTGATGTGCTTACTAGCTTATATTTTGGTGTAAGGTTTGTGAATCAACCCAGTTCAACTGGCTAGGAGCAATTGTTACAAATGTGTCTTGCACTGTTGCAGGCAGCACAGTGGTTAGCACTGTCGCCTCACAGCAAGAGTTTGAATCCCCCAGCCAGCTGGGGATCTTGTGGCTGGGGCAGGACCTTTCTGTGTGGAGTTTGCATGTTCTCCTTGAGTCTGCGTGGGTTCTCTCTGGGTACTCTGGCTTCCTCCCACAGTCCAGAGACATGCAGCGTAATAGGTTAATTGATAACTCTAAATTGCCCGTAGGTGCGAATGTGAGCATGAGTGGTTGTTTGGCTCTGTGTGTCAGCCCTCTCACCCAGTGTCAGCTGCAATAGGCTCCACGACCCATCAGGTGTGTTGCATTGTTGAGAGAGTAGGTTAATAATAAATAGGAGTAGAATAGAGTAAAAACAGTTAATTGAAGTCCAACTGTATTTGAGTCAAACACTCTTAATATTACTCATGAAGGGGCTAAAGAGTGGTGCAATTAACTGATAATATTTCCCCTGATATTTATCTTGCATCCCTACTGAAAATGTCCTGGAAAAGTCCTGAAAATGATTTCTAGAAAAGAGCGGGACTCCTGTCACTGCACTGAAAGGGATTTTACAGCAATACAGTTCTACAGTCTCCATGAAGACCATTTGGTCTAGAAAAATTACAAAAACTTGTCTGTTCACTAATTACAGGAAGGAATCCAACAAAATTGGCAAGAATAACTTAATCATTTAACTCACACCTTAGTGTGTAACCATTAAAGTTAGATTAAGTACTGTACCTCACAGGCCCTACATCAAATAATCCAAACTATCCCTTTACGGAGAAAACTACAGGGTGTCTTGTGCAACCAGTTTTATTTGAAGGAAACTTTACCTTGGACTTACAGGAAAATCTCAACGTAAGGTGTTTTGTGCGACCAGCCCCCGGTGTCTTGCTGAGGCCAGCTTTCTCAGCTGCCCGAAGAAACCACAGACCTGATGTGACATGAAGGACACGCTCCGTATTTTGACATCTCCGTTTAACTCCTCGAGCCGCGACTCCCTCTCCCTTTACCATGGCGGTATATCATACCCAACTCGCATGGATTTGTTTACGACGAGCCCTTCTCATTTTCCGCACAGTGTACAGCAAGCACGTTTACTGCAGTTATTTATGAGACGAGTTAGCCCGCACCGTTACATGGCCCGAGCACAGGCGGCGGCCGTCGCTACGTTCTGCCAGTCAATAAAAATTCCTCCGCCACCAGCACCCTCCCAACAGCTTAATTCACCTTCAGCGCAGGGTGCCATGGTTAATCTCTCACCTCCATGAGAAAAGATGGGTGTTGTTGTTCTCAAACTAATTAATGCCCCAATTAATGACCTGTCTGGATTTGCCTTCAAGCTGGGTTTTACTTTTATTCATAGTTTTGTGTATAATTGTGCTGTTTCTCTGCATTTTCCCAGCTGAATGTCAGATATCTATGCCCTCCGTGTGTGTGCCCATACTGTATACATTTACATATGTATGTACGGATGATATGCTGATACTCCCTCACTGTTTACTCCTCTTATGTCGTGGAGTCTCATTATTTTGTGGGTGTATGGCTTAAATGCCATGCCTGTTAGTGCTATAGCAACAGATACAGCAGCAATGGAAGAGGAGTGGAGGACTTAATTAATATCCAGGGGGCCATCACCAAGCTGTTATGCTGCTCATAGATATTGGCATGGGAGACTGTGGATCGCATGAGGATACAGCGAATGCAGACATGTGGTAATGTGGTGCAGCTAGAGGCTCTGTGCAAATCACAGCAACCGAGGAGGAATGTAGCTAATCTAAAAATGAAAATGCTGAAATTATGTATGGCTTTGTTTTTTTTATTCTTCTTTTTTTTTTTTATAATAGAGCCGACAAAAGCTAATTTGCGAGATGATTAAGTCGAAAGAAGTGTTTTTAAAAACATTTTCATTTTCTTCTGCGGTCTTGGTGTGTGATTTTCATTAGTTTCATCTGTTTTTGCCTTTTTAATTACAGGCTTTTATATTGCAAAGTAACTAATTACAGGTGGATGAGCATGGGGACATTTTTGAGCGCATACCAAATTGCACTTCTCAGGGTAGCAAGGAGAAATGTAAACTGTTCATTATTGACTGTAAAATAAAGCAGTTATGGAATTTATGTTCAATAATAGACATTTACCTGATTATTGGATGAGCCATCTTCAGCATTAGATGATAAAATGTTAGCCTTTAGTTTATCTACATTAGTTTAGAGTAGAGCTGCAATGATAAGCCGATTAATCGATCAAAATAAAAATTAAATGGCAACTATTTTGATAAGAGATTAATTATTTCAGTCATTAATCAAGCAAATTGTCAATTACTTGATTGGCTGATTGGTCCATAAAATGTCAGAAAATGGAGAAAAATGTTGATCACTGTTTCCCAAAGCCCACAATGATGTATTTTGTCCACAACCCAAAGATATTCAGTTTACTGTCATATAGGACAAAAGAAACCAGAAAATATTCACATTTGAGAAGCAGAAATCTGAGTATTGTGACATTTTTTCTTTTAAAAAAATTACCCAAAATGATTAATTGGTTATCAAAACAGTTGGCAGTTACTTTAAAAGTTGCCAACTAATCAACTGATTGACTATTGAACTAATCGTTGCAGCTCTAAAAAATGTCAAACATTTTCTGGTTTCAGCTTCTCAGATTTTCTGCTTTTCTTTTTCATCCATGATAGTAAATGAAGAGTCTTTGGGTTTTGAATCAACTGAAATGATCAATCAATTGATTTAAAAAAAATAAAAGGCATATTAATCAATTATGAAAATAACTGTTAGTTGCAGGCCAGTATTTATGTATTTTAACTGTCCCTTTATGGGATGAGAGAATTCTTTTAACTGTAAATAAACATTTTAAATTATTTTAAAAAACTGAAAAATACATTGTCACATTTCTAGTATAAAGAAAGTAGTTTGCATAGATTATAGGAAAAAATTAGTTCATACATGAAACTGCTCACAATGAAGTCTGTGGACTATCTTGAGTAACTGAGTCATGATTTCTGGGAAGAGACGTTGCTGTTGAATTTTTCAAATGTATTTTTTATGATGCTTTGAGCACCACAAGCCGAGTGCCCTCTAGTTCTATTATATTCATATATTTGAGAAAAGGCGTACATCTCTAAAACATCTTTAAAACTCTGCAGCTCACATGACAATAATCTAGATGGACAAATAGCACTACAGGCCAGTGGGAAAATAAGTATTTTGTATTTTTGGCCTGAACTATCCCTTTACCCTTTACTTCATCAAGAGTAATGACTGCTTTTTGCTGAAAGCCACTAACCACCAAATATAACCACATACCAGCAAAAAGAGCTAAGTGACACCACAGGGCATGGGCAGCTTCTAAATGTCAGTTTGGGGGCCTGTTGATGTGTTTTGACGTGTTTAAATCCCTGTGCACATTAGTACACTCCACAAGCCTGTAAACACACAGCGTAGGCTGCAGTCTGCAGCAGCAGGCACCATGTTTGACCTGCAGTCAGTGTATGAAGAGGCTCCACAGAGACTTAATATCAGCTAATATGAGAAAGTTCAGTGAAGTGTTCAACATCCAGTAAAGCACGATACACGGTTGACATTTGTCATGCTGATGCTTTTATTTAAATGTGTTCCGCTCAGGCTACATCAACACGCTCACAAACTAAATTTATGTGACTGTGTGTGTGTGTGTGTGTTGTGTGTGTGTGTGTGTTTCAGGACTGGGAGTTCCCTCACTTCATGGGTGACCTGGATATGAATCTACCAGGAATGTCAACAACGCATGTGAAGGTCAAGCTTCCTGTCTGCAAGCGAATCTTTAAAGAGGAGTACCACATTCATATCACAGGTACCAGCAGACACGGCACAGCTGCTGCTAACGTAGAACAGGATCACCTCAGTGAGCCTCATGCATGAATCGTTCGTATGCCCAGATTGTGTGAACAATTTAAGAACTTTTGTGGCTTTCATCAGTACTTTCATACTTTCCATTTGGTCTTAGGTAAAATAAAAATTTAAGAGTGCCCTAGACTGAACGTAATCCAATATGCACAAAAGCCAGCTAGTGTTTTTTGCTGTGAAATATTAGTATTGATGATGAAAAAGCTATTTACTTGATGAAAACAAAGAAGAAAAATGTTATGCAACCATTTATTCATTTACAACTTAGATCAGAGACAAAACGATCTAGTCCATCTTATCTGCAGTACTGGATTATGTTATATTTTGGACATCATATTTGGGACCAGAAATGGTCCTCGGACCAGCAGTTTGAGACCCTCGGTTAATTGGTGTTCAGCCTGTATTACTCGCAGACAGATACAGGCAGCTGCAGACACCACGGACGTGTTGTACACTCCACAGAGTTTCCAGTTAACACCACAATACCTTCAGTTTACATATCGCTGCTCAGCACACTCAGATAAATCCACTTATACACATCCGTTACATTTCCTTGAAATGTAAAAATTCCTTTCCTTTTACTTTCTTTTCTTTTTTTTCTGACTTTTAACTTTTCCTCTCAAATTTCAGTGGCTTGTTGGTTTGTTGTTTGCACATGGCACTTAAGTCTGCTGTAGGGTTGCAAATGTTTAGCACTTTCCTCAATCAATCATCGATTATTAGCAATCAATAAATCAACTAATTATTTTTTTTTTTGAAAACAGAAATATTATGCTTATACCAAACAATACCACAAGTGTTTTCCCCCTCTATCAAAGCTTTATTTCCATAGTAACATATTGCATATTCTCCCATATAAAGACATAAAGGCCTACATATTAAACACATTTACTTGAATAACATGTGGAGCACCCTCATAAAATAATCTGTCATATTTCACATCACTTTTCGATAGTAGGCTGATTAAATTTTACTTGACGTATCAAATTCTTAGCGACCAATTAACCAATCATCAATTAATCGTTATCATCCCTACTCTGCTGCTCGTATAAGGATTTATTGGGATGTTTCCGTACATGCATCCAATATAAGACTCATCAACAGCACACATTTCATGAATCTTACATAGGATTTTTTGCTCTTATTGCTCTGCGCAAGAACAAATATTAGAGAAAAATAAGAAAACTTTCATGCACGAGGCCCGTTGTTTTATGAGAAGTAACTTTAGCTTTCCTACGTAGTTGTTAACAGACTAAACTAACTCCCATACTCATAAACTGATTAAATGGCAGAAACAACTCAAAGTGTCCACGAGGGAGACATAACTTTGGCCTATTTCTGCATTGCGTTGTGATTATTAAACATGCTCCCCCTGCTCCAGTTTTCCATTTTCCTCCACGTGGGGAACACTTTGATGGTTAAACCACAGCGACCATTTATAATACATGTGTAGCTGATGTGGCACACAGGTGGTGGCTCCACCGCTGCAACTGTGTTTCCTGTTCCTCTCGTTCCTCCCTGTCGTGCGAGATGCGTCTCTCATCATCTTTTCACATCTCTGTCTCTTAATGTTCTCGCTGAGCGACCGTATATTTCCCATTTGAAACCGTCCTCCCGGTTTTCTCCATTTTGTTCCGCCGCGTGCACACGGCGACTCGCAACCATAAAGAAGAAGGCAAAACCAATGTTCCTGTGCTAAATGTTAAGCTGTTCAAACGCTCAGTGATTCGCGAAAGGTTGTTAACCCTAATGCATTGCATATCCATTAAGCATTATGGAAACGGCGCCGGCACGACGTGATTGGTTTAACTAAAAGCTTATTAACGGCATATCTCGGGGAGAGGGACAGGAAGGGGTGTCACGTATACCCAGAGAGACATCTGCCTGCTATCAGTCAACCTGGGGAGATGGCTGTCTCATGGGAATGTAGTGATCTCGTTAGGAGATACTAGAGGAAGTCGCACCTGCAAATGGATCTATCTGTCTCAATGCGTGAGCTATATGCAAAGGGAGAGCGATCCCTGATAAATGAATGTGACAGCGAATCAGTCTGACTCTGCCCTCTAAATGTTGTTTGGAGTAGGCTCGTGCTGTATATCAATCTGCCCGTCTGTTAAATTATCTGTACAACGTGTGCATGTTTAAGCCTCCCTTATCTGTCAAAGATACCAGAGTTTGTAATTAAGCAATATGACACGAGAGGGTGTGCTTTATTGTCATTATTAGCATGACAGTGATGAGTTCTGCGACTCAACTGTAATATTGTGATTGTAAAACAATTTGAAGACATCACCGCTTCTGGGAGGAGTAATAATGCTGATTTGATCACTTTCTAAATGTCTAGTTTGACCAATCAGATTGTTTGGTTGGAACAACTTCTTATATAATTTGTAATCTAATACAAGTCGTGTCTCATTACAGGTAAGTGGTTCAACTATGGCATCATCTTCCTCGTGCTGATTTTGGACCTCAACATGTGGAAGAACCAGATCTTCTACAAGCCGTATGAATATGGTCAGTACGTCGGGCCCGGTGAGAAGATCTACACGGTGGAGGAGCCCGAAACGCTCGTAAACTTCAACCACAGCACGCTCACCTACGAGTGGCGCTCCACCAACATCGACCCCAACACCAACCAAACCTACGTGGAGCGGGACATGTTCCTCCACAGCCGCTACATCGGAGCCAGCCTGGACATCAAGTGCCTGGCCTTCATCCCGAGCCTGGCGGCGTTCGTCCTCTTTGGGTTCTTCATATGGCTGTTCGGGCGATTTCAGGACAGCGAGACCTTCACGGAAAACCAAGACAAGACGTACGAGAGGATAAAGAGGAAATCGCCGTCGGAGTACAGCAAGGAGATGGGCGTGACGCCGGAGGAAGCGCCTGTGACCATGAGTGACAGTCTGAGACGATCAGGGACGCCCATGCTGCTCTCGGTAGACGGGCCTCACTTTGGAGCAACGCCCTCGACGAACTCAACTATCTCCATGGAAACCCAAGAGACGCATCCGAGCATTGTGATCGACAACGTAGAGCAGGAGGAGCCAGCCGTCTCTTTTGATGTCCACAAGCTCTCGCCGTGACCTCATGAACCTCTGAAACTTTGAACTATTTAACCGCGGACACGCTGAGAACTCAAGATGCAGTTAGTCGAGATCGTAAAGTGTTGCTTTCCTTCGGATTCCACCGAGCTGCGACGGACGTTGGAACGCAGCCGTCGATGAGTTTCAGGAAAAGGACGACGTGATGTCACACGACCATCAAGCCAGTCCTGATGACTGTTGCATTTTGTTTGAATATATTTTTGTAAAACTTTCTAAAAGCCTCTAAACGGCACCGATTTCTGATAACATCTTTTAAAAACAGAATGCAAACTTTTAATTGATATGGTGCTCGCTCGGATTTTGCATTTTCATAGTTCGATTTTTGTCATGTTAAACTATTTTGGTGCCTATATCAGAGGAGTATTTCTACAGTCGTGACACTGCAGTCAGACACCAATATTACAGCTTCACTAGTGCCTTGATATTTCATATATTCCGATATTTACAGAAACATATTCTGACAGTTTATACAACTATAGGCAACAAAATGAAGATGTCCTAGTTATGGTCTGCTATATTACTGTAATGTCTTATATACGCTTTCATATCATACGGACAATTGTTACCTCATTTGATCCTCAGACTTTTAATTTATTCTCATGTGACGTCCCTGTTGCTCGGTTTGAAATGTTTTCATTCTCGTTGAAATGACATAATTATGAGCATCAATGACCTATTCATGTCCCCTCACTTGATATTAGTTGCAGAGATAATAAATGCAATGTCTAGAGATCAAAAAGCAAACCAACAAGCCACCTCATGATTGCTTATGGGGGCTGCCGCACCTGGACTGAATACCAACGCAGCCAGAAAGGTGGTTTTGCCCTTGGCATAAACATGCCATTGAAGTGCAGGAGAGGCTTCTGCTCCAAAGCTCAGGGCTTCTTTATGTCTCGATAAACCTTAAACGTTTTAGAAGCAGTTTTGCAGTCATGGTAAATGCATGAAAAATTAATAATTTATTTTGAACATTATCCCACTGTACAAAAAAAAAAAAAAAAATCTCTGATTTCTAACATCTGAAACCTGCAGCATTTATCTTTACACTGGCTTTTCAAAGTGTTTTCCATATTTCCCTGAGCTTCACAGCCTCTTTTAAAATACAAATATTTTGAGTTTTTGCTCCCAAAAAGTACGCCCTTGAGTTATTTTCTGTAAAGTGCAAATACCAACTCAATTATCACCACACTACCAACTGTACTGTTTGATTCAAGTTTCACTTTGTGGAGAAATTTCACCAAAGATTCCAAATAATTCAGTATTTTTGCTGCAAAAAGATAATATGCTAATTTAAAACAGTCATATTCATAATAGACAAAGTGGAATGATATTATGTGCTTTTGCATCATTCTGCATTATAATGGAGTGTAATGTACTATAATATCTTGGGGAATTATTTCCCAAAAAGAGGGAACTGTCAAAAATAACCACTTTGCTCCCTAACATCCTAATCTAGACAGAATTTTGTTTGAACATTATTTCCATTCAGAGTAATGTAGCCTGGGGTGTGCCACTGGAATAGTTACAGACTTTGGCAGTGTTTGATTATAATCAATTAATAAGTTGATTAATTTTAAAAAGCTGTTTTAAATGATTTAATTCAATTTGCTGGCATGTAGAGCAGCAGTCAAAAGTTTTGACACGTTTATTATTCAGTGTTTTTTCTTTATATTTATAAGAAATGATTCCGATTATTTTGCCTTTCACATTTTTTGCTTGCTACATATATAATTCCATATTTTATGGTTTTGATGTCTGCAGTATTAATCTACAGTGTAGAGAAACAATAAAAATAAACAAAAAACACTGAATGAAAAGATATGTCCAAACTTTTGACTGGTACTGTATGGATTTATGTACTAAAGTAGAAATAATCATAATTAAAAGATGATTAAATTTATTTAAATAATTAAATGTCACAATTTTGTCTTTATACAATAAATTAATTTAATTAAAACATGTAGCCAAGTTATTTAAAAAATGTTTTTCATTTACTTTTGTGTCTGCTTATCATATTGTGGGTTGATTTCATTTCATTTTTAGGAGACACACTGCTTACGTGTCTTTTAAATTAAAGAGAAATATCTCTTTATATTCAAACAAACAGGGAAAGGTAACTGTGTAATATTTACAAATGCTGGTTAACATTTAAAGGCAGAGAGCAGAGTTATCAATTGGCCAATTTAATTATGTATTTTTTTTAGTTTGTTGATACACCATTCAAATTCAAATTTAATCAACAAATTTATGATAGTTTTTTTCATGCATTGATTTATTATATGATTATATAAAATATTATTAAACATTAAAACTTAATTATTATTCCGGTGGCAGACTCCATACAGGAATTTGCTGCATGCATGCGTGCATGTGCGTGTCTGGATATGTGTGTGCGGCTGTATGTAAGTGTGTGGTCCTGTGTGTGTACGCTGTGGTGGCAGAAGTGTCCTTTTGTGTTCGTAAAGGATGTTTTATACTTAATAGTGCATGGTGTGTGTGTTGGGGCTTGTTTTACTATATTCGTGGGTTCCAAAAAGGGGGAGCCTGCTATATTTGTGGGGTCCAGCCAGTTTTGTGGAGGGTTACAGTTTGAATAAGAGGCGGGAAATTACTCAGTCGCTTTTTTTTTTAGGAGGGCCAGATTTGAAAAAAGTGAAATGCCAAGGGACTGGACGTTCACATTTTCTATGTCTAATCTGTAAAGTTTGGTGAATCAAGTTTCACAATAGGAAAATAAACAGTATGTACAAAAGTAGAGGAAAAAAATCAATGCACCTTTGTGATTCTAGATTAGATATACATTGTTGTTTTAATAAACACAATGCCATAGACTGTAGATGTTTCCCCCTGCACCCTCCTCCTGAGACCTGAGGAAGCTCAGGCAGGCTGTAGGAACGCTGCAGGAGCTCAAGACTAGCGCAACATAGTAAGTTGACAATAACAAGTGACACCAAGTCCTGCACTGCACTGTAAGTTGATCAGCTGTTTAAAGGTCAATTGTCTGTGAATATAAAGCTAAGCTCGTTATCCTGAAAACTGCCCTGAAAATACTCTGGAGTTCAGTGCCTGCCTGCCTTTCTGTCCGCCAGACTGCATTAACATATTGAACAATTTAACTGTAACTGACACTTGCTCATTCGCTCGTCTCATTTAACACATTCTGCATTATTTTCATCTCTAATTAACGTGAAGCGGGCAAAACAATAAGTTATTGACCGAAATAGAAATTTTAAAAAGAGCACTGTGGTTGCAGCGTTGTTTTCAGAGAAACAAGTATTTCAACTTAGCATGTTTCCTTAACCTTTGATGATATATTATGATTTATTACAAAAATTATATCACAGATTTCTCCTTTAACAGTTAAACCTTTCTAGAATAACTAACAGTTTTCTCTGTGCTTAACAGCAGACATAAATGGGCTCATTAGCCTCCTAATAAAATGCTGATCTTCTACTAAACAATGTAAATGCCCGTAAACTTTGAATGTTAGCAGGTTAGTTAAATAAAATCAGAATGATTTTGCCTTTAACAGTCCGTATATTCATATTCAACAACTTTATCATTTGAAGCAATCGTGTATTCGTACTTTTCTATCATGTTCATAAACGATCAGAAATTCGGATCGAGGTTGTTCAAGGTCTGGCTGGGGAATGTATTATGTCAGTGACAGGTCCCCGCAAATATAGTAACACAAGAGTGTGTAAGTGTGTGTGTGTGTATATGCGGTCTTGTGTGTGTACACTGTGGAAGCAGAGTGTCCATTTGTGTCTGTAAAGGATGTTTTATACCTTATAATGCAGTGTGTGTGTGTGTGTTTGAGAGAGAGAGTGTGTGTGTGTGTGTGTGTGTATGTGTGCACTGGAGGCTTGTGAAGTGCGTAGGTGTTTGCTACCACACTTGTTTTTGACAAAGGCCATTCTGTGAAGAGGTCAAATTATTTAGCATAATTGGTTTGCAGCTCTTGGTTCTGTAATTATCCTTTTATACGTTACAGCTCTATGAACACATTAGATATTAGTGTCTCACCAAAGGGCAGAACCTCTCTGGACTTGAAGAGGGTCTAATATGTTTGTATTGTATTGTGTTCGGGTTAAAAGTGTGGCTTTCCTCTTTGTTGTTCATACTATTTTCATTGAAACTGACCTTCAGTTCCTGTGTGAGGAAATGTCTTTTCAGTGTTTGCTCAGTGTACTGTATGTCTGTTGAACCTTGTGTTACCAATAAATTAATACATTTGTTATACAGAATATTTTTGTTTTGATCACTTCACTACTGTGCGATTCAGTAATATCACAGTATTTCTGAAGGTCGCTGATCTCGTTACGTAATTCCCAGGGATAAAACTTCTAGTGTGCATTTTTCTATATGCTTGGGAAATGGTTGCCAAGTAACAGCGCAGGTCAAGCTTCTTGCAGCTGCTGACCCAATTAATATGGGCGATATGAGAAATAATGATACTATCTTCACAAGGACACTTGAATATGTAGCCTGCATACACATGACACCTGGCTCAGATTAGTAAGCGTCCTGCTCGGGGCCTGTCCGCGCTTTGATTTATGCCAGTGGGAAACAATTTGAATGTGTTATGTGTTTTGTTCCCCCGAAGGATTTGTTTACAGAACATGTATACGTGTAAATGAGTTATAGATTGGATTGAAAATGTCTGAGGAAGAAAAAGTGACCTGATCGCAGACAGAATTGGTTTAAGGCAGCGGCTCGCAAACCTGCTTTGGTAGCTCCTCTCCAAGGGGTCATTAGATGAATCTGCAGGTCGTGAGATGATGAAAAAGATAGGAAATAAAGAAAAATGTGCTCTGCTGCAGCAGATTATTTATCATTATTATTATTGTTCCAAAATGTTTTCTAACTTTTTCTTGTTTGGTCATCCAAAGGGCATGACTCGAGTACATAAGACTATCAGGGCCATACATAAGGGGATAAAATGAGAGGAGAAAGTTGTTGTTTTTTTATGTTGCATGTTGAGAAATTTGTTGTAATACCTTTTCAACTTTATTCTTGGTATTTTGACACTTTGTGTGTGTTTTGTGCTTATTTTAATCCCCTGACTTTTCCTCTAGTGCCACCTTTAGGCTGAAAATTGTGCTTTTTAGTTAATTGGGTGCAAAAAAATCATGCACAAGTTAGCTAGCTTAATCACAGTCAATTTTATTCTGTAATGGGTGGCACTTGCACAAAATTGAATGGCAGAAGCCCACCCATCCCTGCACAAAAAAGCCTCAGTTGTGCTTTTTATTTACTCCTAATTAGCAAATATTAGCATATAAACGACTGTTAATGTGGTAAACATTATACCTGCTCATCCTGCTAAGCTAAGCATGCTAGCACTGTCATTATGAGGTTGTTAGCATGCTGACACTAGCATTTAGCTCAAAGCACAGCTGTGCCTACAGTATGTACAACCCACTGAAGTCTGAGGGTTGCACTGGTAACGTCATTTGGGTTGGAGCCGTGGTATCTTTGCTTATAGCCGGTCAACTCAACCAAAAGCAGGGCTTAGCTGTCAATCATAATGTGAAACCCCCTTTTTACAGCGTGAAGTAACACATTAAAATCAAATTTATCAGAAAAAATAAACTCTTGGACATCCATCAGTGTGATAAGAGCAACCTAAAATGAGAGAAACCATCTTTAGGTAAAATTAATTCGACTTGTACTTTGAGTTTTTAGTTTGGCCTATGTCCTATCTACGAACACGGAGGGGGCGGGGTTTATGACCTATACTGCAGCCAGTCACCAGGGGGCGATCAAGTTGTTCTGGTCATCCATCTTTATATTATACCAGTGGTGTAACCTCACAAAGCTGCTAGCATGGCTTTAGACTCATGTTTTCTTGTGTAAACGGACAGATTCACCATTTTAGGCGTCTGACAATTAGTCAAATGAGGCGATCTGAGATGAGAAGAGAAAACTGCTTTTTGGTGAAAGTCCTCACACCTCGTAGCCAGGCCTTTTTAAGCTCAAAAGATTAAAAACAAGCCATTTAATGGAATAAACAGAGGAGAGAGAGCTGTGAAAGACTGTTGACGGAGCAGCCGTTAAAAAGGCCAACCTGTGACTGTGATACCACAGGTTTAATCTCTGCTGCAGTCCATCATCAGTAGCCACATTTCCTGCCGAGTGTGATAGCATCCACAACACTGAACCCTGCCTCGCCACTTGCTGAAAATGATGCCTAATAAGAGCAACAGTGAGGTGCTTTTAATGGTAAATATGAAAAAAAAAAACACCTACTGTGTGAAAACCAAGTAGCTGTGTGAACACCTCGGGTCTCACGGTTGCTCGTTGTTTGTCTGGGAAAATATATCTCATCGCCGGAGAGTACTGACTGTTTGACTGAGGCCTCTTCCAAGCCTGCCATTGGGCTGAGAAATGAGATATTGATTTTTGGAGGACCGTGCAGTAATTGAGAGAACACATCAAAACCGGAGTTTCAAAAATGTTTGTGGGTGTTGGAACCTGATGCCCATGTTGTGTTACGGCGTATTGACTACTTCCTCAACGTAGTGGATGCATTTGTGTGGGTAGCATTCATGATCGATCGCCTTCTG
Organism: Lutjanus campechanus; assembly: GCA_027495735.1. NCBI lineage: Eukaryota > Metazoa > Chordata > Actinopteri > Lutjaniformes > Lutjanidae > Lutjanus > Lutjanus campechanus. Next base: position 39,770 of record JAJHUR010036315.1, on the reverse strand, counting down.
CTTTTAATCAGATTTTTGAGAAGCTTCTTTTTTTCATGTGTTGGAACTTTCTGGAGGCATTTTTGAAGCATTTGACATTTTTTTTACTCATTGGAATAAATCATGCCCTACCAAAAAGAAAAAAAACATTTTTTCATCTAAATTATTAACCTCAACACTCTAACTCCATCTTATATTTGTTGAAAATGTATTCTTTATTTATATATGTGATATATGTGTCATTTTTTAAATGTCTAAACTTGCTCTGTGCCAGAAAACACCCTTGTCCCACATGACAATTCACAACTTCAAACACTTTAAAAGATTCAAAATCTAAAACTAACAATACCTACAATATTTCGCCCTTATAATCATCTTTGTTTTAAAATAATTTTTAATGAAATCGTTCACCCTTTAAAGTTGTGTCCCAGATGTCCATCAACTCTGTCAGATTTTTATTAAAAAAATAGGATTTAATTAGTCATAAATCGTTTAACTACATCCTAAGGACTACTCAAGCAAACAAAGCAAACTTTCTATTTTTGACAAATTCATAAAATAATATTGCTATCAGACATGTCTCAACCATAACATGTCAACTCCGTAGCCCCTCTAAATCAAAGCTAATAAGAATTCTGATTTAAAAATATGTACTTGATTACAATTAAGACTCTTAGCAGCTTTAAACTATAAAATGGCTACAAAAAAAGTAACATTTTGTCAAATCCGTAAGATTTTTCCATGTACATTTGATTAAAAAAAAAATTAATCACTATGAGGAACCTGTAACAAAGTTTAATAGCCAAGAGTTTGATCTTTTGAAATGTTTTTTCCCCTGCATAACTGAAGAGTTATCAAAATACAGTTTTGTCTCAATTATCAAGCATGAGTGATTTATTATTTGCTGTATTCACATATCTTCTAGCTCCAAATCAGAAAAGACATACAGAAAAAAATGAGCAGCTAGTGTTTGTATCTACAGCTAAATATAAACCAGAAAAATCCCCCAGAGGAGGCTAGTCACAGCTACAGATCAGCTGGAATCTCCTCCACTGTCTTTGAGCTATCCTCCAATTAGATCAGTGTATCATGTCCTGGCATGGCCCATCACTCTGTGCTGACAGCTCCGTGACTCTGGGAGACCCTGTGAAATTTATCAGTGCAGTCAGTCCCAGCCAGCGAGCAGGTTTCCCCCTCCTCCTCCTCAGTCCTCTCACTGAGCCCAAGATGGTTTCTGTCCCCAGTGGCCACGAGAGAAACAGAATTCATCACAGATTCCTTCTGCAGGTTTCTGATACCTCACAGAGGAACATGTGGCTCGGATAAAACTCTCGACACATCCAACAGCTCACTTGGAGGACTGAGTCCCCAGACATGGGTTTGTGATAATGATGTCTGCTGTACTATTCCTCTGTGGGGGGAAGGGGATCCGTTTTTTATTCTAATTGTTCTTAAGTCAAATCAAGTGAAGAATTAAGTGGTGAATATTTATGTAGACTAAGTG
>JAJHUR010036315.1:559-38267 GCA_027495735.1 Lutjanus campechanus | reverse complement strand
ATCAGTGTGATAAGAGCAACCTAAAATGAGAGAAACCATCTTTAGGTAAAATTAATTCGACTTGTACTTTGAGTTTTTAGTTTGGCCTATGTCCTATCTACGAACACGGAGGGGGCGGGGTTTATGACCTATACTGCAGCCAGTCACCAGGGGGCGATCAAGTTGTTCTGGTCATCCATCTTTATATTATACCAGTGGTGTAACCTCACAAAGCTGCTAGCATGGCTTTAGACTCATGTTTTCTTGTGTAAACGGACAGATTCACCATTTTAGGCGTCTGACAATTAGTCAAATGAGGCGATCTGAGATGAGAAGAGAAAACTGCTTTTTGGTGAAAGTCCTCACACCTCGTAGCCAGGCCTTTTTAAGCTCAAAAGATTAAAAACAAGCCATTTAATGGAATAAACAGAGGAGAGAGAGCTGTGAAAGACTGTTGACGGAGCAGCCGTTAAAAAGGCCAACCTGTGACTGTGATACCACAGGTTTAATCTCTGCTGCAGTCCATCATCAGTAGCCACATTTCCTGCCGAGTGTGATAGCATCCACAACACTGAACCCTGCCTCGCCACTTGCTGAAAATGATGCCTAATAAGAGCAACAGTGAGGTGCTTTTAATGGTAAATATGAAAAAAAACACCTACTGTGTGAAAACCAAGTAGCTGTGTGAACACCTCGGGTCTCACGGTTGCTCGTTGTTTGTCTGGGAAAATATATCTCATCGCCGGAGAGTACTGACTGTTTGACTGAGGCCTCTTCCAAGCCTGCCATTGGGCTGAGAAATGAGATATTGATTTTTGGAGGACCGTGCAGTAATTGAGAGAACACATCAAAACCGGAGTTTCAAAAATGTTTGTGGGTGTTGGAACCTGATGCCCATGTTGTGTTACGGCGTATTGACTACTTCCTCAACATAGTGGATGCATTTGTGTGGGTAGCATTCATGATCGATCGCCTTCTGCTTTTGATCAGATTTTTGAGAAGCTTCTTTTTTTCATGTGTTGGAACTTTCTGGAGGCATTTTTGAAGCATTTGACATTTTTTTTTACTCATTGGAATAAATCATGCCCTACCAAAAAGAAACAAAAACATTTTTTAAACTATAAAATGGCTGCTCTCTACGACTCTACAAAAAAAGTAACATTTTGTCAAATCCATAAGATTTTTAAGATTTTGTACATTTGATTTAAAAAAAATGTAATCACTACGAGGAACCTGTAACAAAGTTTAATAGCCAAGAGTTTGATCTTTTGAAATGTTTTTTCCCCTGCATAATTGAAGAGTATAAATCAACCCCCCATCAAAATACAGTTTTGTCTCAATTATCAAGCATGAGTGATTTATTATTTGCTGTATTCACATATCTTCTAGCTCCAAATCAGAAAAGACATACAGAAAAAAATGAGCAGCTAGTGTTTGTATCTACAGCTAAATATAAACCAGAAAAATCCCCCAGAGGAGGCTAGTCACAGCTACAGATCAGCTGGAATCTCCTCCACTGTCTTTGAGCTATCCTCCAATTAGATCAGTGTATCATGTCCTGGCATGGCCCATCACTCTGTGCTGACAGCTCCGTGACTCTGGGAGACCCTGTGAAATTTATCAGTGCAGTCAGTCCCAGCCAGCGAGCAGGTTTCCCCCTCCTCCTCCTCAGTCCTCTCACTGAGCCCAAGATGGTTTCTGTCCCCAGTGGCCACGAGAGAAACAGAATTCATCACAGATTCCTTCTGCAGGTTTCTGATACCTCACAGAGGAACATGTGGCTCGGATAAAACTCTCGACACATCCAACAGCTCACTTGGAGGACTGAGTCCCCAGACATGGGTTTGTGATAATGATGTCTGCTGTACTATTCCTCTGTGGAGGGAAGGGGATCCGTTTTTTATTCTAATTGTTCTTAAGTCAAATCAAGTGAAGAATTAAGTGGTGAATATTTATGTAGACTAAGTGCTGCACCGCTGAAGGGTTTTGTAGCAGGAAAGACTTGAACAGCCTGTAACAGAATCTACTGCTGAAGAATGCAGCTGCTTTTTTTTATATCTAGCACATTTTCTATTTATTTCATTTGAATTAGATTTTTATTTTAAACTACCCATCCCACATGGGAAGACATGACACCAGGAGTGTGAATAAGAATGTGTAGGACTCTCAAAAAAAAGAATACAGAGATAAAAATATATATCTCCAGTAGCTCCCAGTATTCACCACGCTTTTCATGGAAGTTCATTCTTGACCTCGGAAACCTTGCTGGAGGACTTTGAAGTAATAAAAAGACACATTTTAGCCTTGTCAGCAGTGCACAGAAACAAAACAAAAATGTAGTTTGACAAAAATCTTAAGTCAAGATCTGTTTAAAAGGAAAAATATGTAAGACCCTACGGTCCAAGAGTGAATACTGCAGTCTGAATTGCGAGTTGGATCCACAGACCTTATATTAAATAGGTTGAATCCACATTTTATATGTGCTATGTGGTTGAGGCGAGTTGTTTCTCCCTAAAACTCGAAGCTCAGCAAGATTTTCTGCAGGCTGTAGGGACACTGAACCCACGCAAGGGCAAGATGAGCGCAACATTATAATTTGACAATAGCAAGCGACTACCTTACAATGTAAGCACCAGCTGTTTATAACTGTCAAATGTCTGTCAATGTACAGTAAAGCTAAACAAATTCCCAAAAACAAAAGCCCTCTCTTCCAAAAAGTACACCCTTAGAGTTAAATGCCCGCCTTATTGCCTGCCAGCTCTATTCAACCGTTATAAACATCTTTCCCTTCTAAAAGATTATTAATGATTACTTTTGAGTCATTAACTGACACTTACTCATTTGGCAAACATTCGGCATTAATTTGAAGTCTAATAAGAGGCAAAGAGGCAAACAAAAACAAACTGGACCGGAGTGGAAATTTCAAAGGAGAACATGCTGGCTGCTGTGCTGCTGAAAAGCCAGTATTTCAATTTGGCATGTTTCCTTAATCTCTGATGACATCTACATCATGCTCATTATGATTTCAGGACCTTAAATATTACATATTTCTCCTTTAATAGCTTGTTATTCCAGAGCTTTTATCTGCATCTCCCGAGCAAACTACATTTTTTTCTTGTTTCCAAGCATTGTCCAAATAATCTGACAGTGTTAAAATGTGTTTTTTCATTTAATTCATCCACCAAAAAAAAAGATCCAATGTTGAATGAAATCCTGTAAATAATCTCTTTGTCCAATTATGGACCATGGTTGGAGTGTGCTCCACTGTGCCATGTGTTGATAGTTGTGTCAAACTGGAGGCTGGAATCAACAGCCAGCTATGATAGAGAGCGGAAACATTCAGTATCATCAATCAGTGGTTGGACACACACCCCCTTTTCCCAATGTTGGAAAAGTGTTGGGAGGAGGGGGATTGTAAAGACATTTGACTAACTGACAAGCAGTTCTTCTTGAAGTTTACTGGCCACACAAGTCTACAGCCATGCTAGCGGCTCTGTGAGACTGTAGGTGTAATTTGGTTTTATGTGTATTTGAGGCTTGATGGGAAGGTCTTTTAAAGTCCAGTGTGTAAGATTAATGGTGATCTACTGGCAGAAATGGAATATAATATACGGAAGTTTTCATTAGTGTATAATCACCTGAAAATAAGCATCATTGTGATTTTGTTACCTTAAAATGAGCTCTTTATATCTCCACAGTCGCTTCATGGCAAGGAGGTTCTGAGTTCGAATCCCTTAGCTGGCTGAGGGGCTGGGGAGTTTGTGGCAGGGTCAGGACCAGGACCTTTCTGTGTGGAGTTTGTTCTCCTCGTGTCTCTCCGGGTACTCTGGCTTCCTCCCACAGTCCAAAGACATGCAGCATAATAGGTTAATTGATAACTCTAAATTGCCTGTAGGTGTGAATGTGAGCGTCAGTGGTTGTTTGGCTCTATGTGTCAGCCCTGCGATGAATTGGCAACTTGTCCTGGGTGTACCCCGCCTCTCGCCCAAAGTGAGCTGGGAGAGGCTCCAGCCCCACCGTTACCCATCAGAATAAGTGGTTACGGACAATGGATGGATGGATGGATATTTTCAGAGTGTGCAGGTCATCTTCCACACAGCCATGTTGCATCGCCATGTTTCTACAGTCTCGATCTCAGTCTTTTGTGCTGTGCATGAGTTTTTTGGCCACCACACATGCTTGGCAGGGGAGAATGAGAAACGGTGTTTGCAATCTGCAAGCCCACTGCTAGATGCCACTAAATCCTACATACTGGTCCTTTAATTTTGCTGGTATTATTTTGTTGATGAACAGTCACTGCGTCAAGTTGTTACAATTCACTCTGAGGAGGGCATGAATGTGTGCATAAAGTGTCACGGCCAACGATCCAAGAGTGTTTGGATATTTATCCAAAAACCAAATATGTCAACCTCATGGTGGCGCTACAGGAAAAGTCAGGGGATCACCAAAGTCAGGAGGATTCATCATCTGAAAACCATGAATGTCTAATCATGACCGACTTGCAGTCAAACAACACTGGCATTCTTAGTGCTGCAGAGGCTTAAAGGTTCAGGATATGCTTTGTCAGTGACATGACTAACAAAGCTCATCCTGTTAATCAGTACCAACAGAACATCTAGTTTCCAGACATGACATCAGCGTACGGCTACAGCAGCAGAGCAGTTTGATCTGACGTTTATTAAATTTGGAGAGAACTAATGAAAACATTTGGCAAATAGTTAAAATTGCCAAGAGGGCAGAAGCAGAGTGAATCAGTTCCTGATGAATGGTGGCTAATATCCTCTTGATTATTTCAGCTTCAGCTGCAGTCACAGTTAAATCTGGAGAACAAATCCATAGGCACCGTGGGACTGTAGAGCATTTGTACTCGTCTCTGTGTTTGTTTTCATACAGACAAATATGGCAATTCAAAGTGACTTCTCTTCTTGTTTTGGCTGAGCCTCTATATGTTTGTGCCTTCAGTCAATCCTGCACAGTTCTGGAAACAAACAGAGAGAAACACTGCTGTTATGAAGTAAATGTTCTACAAGACAATGCTTTAAACTGCGCTTTTAGGTGTATTTTCCCTGTACGTACTGCCAGGTTTGGGGAGCAATGGATTATGCTACAGCACATGTAACAAAAAAGGTAACTGGAATCCATTATAGTTTTAAAGAAATTAAAAAAGACAGACAAATCAGATTGCAGATACATTTGGTAAAAATCAGGAAATAAACATCTTCAGGATGATTCAAGACCTGCATCATCCTGTTGGGATTTATTTCATAATAATGACCTGCACACTGTACATTATCCCTTACTTAGTGTTGCCAGTCCATTGCCATTCAAACCAACCTAATGTTAGCACACAGACCTACCACCAATGTTAGCTACACAGACCAACTGCTAATGTTAGCCACACAGAAATCTAGTTAAATCTATCTAGCTAGCCTGTCAATACTACTACTACTACTACTACTACCACTACTACTGTAGGTGGTGATGCTGGTGACCAGGATGGTTTGTGGGTAAAAAGCTCCAGTAAGTTAATGGCACTTTACTTGAAATTGGAGTGTGTAGTTCTGCATTAAATGTGCATAATTCCTGCTAATAATTTAAATGTTCAAAGGAAAGAATATCCGGACAAACAATTAATAAACCTACAATGAACATAAAACATTATATTATGCAAATCAGTTTCACCGTATATGTGGTGATGTAATCCAAAAGTTACATAAAGTAATTAAGTTGCATTACTTTAATATTGTGATACTTGCTGACTATATTCTTTAACATTTAATTAGTAATTGTATCAGAATAATCAACAACCATTCTTGTGAATAGGAACAAATCATTCATGCCAAAAAAACAACAACAACAAAAAAAACCATCAATAATGATTTTATCGGTTATAAAAAAAATGTTAGCTATACCCTAAAGACCCCTGTCTCTCTTAAATGTAAAAATAGATGGGGATACTGCTCAAGCACTGGTGAGCTTCAATTTTTGACAAATTCAGTAAATAATAATATTGCAATCAGATGTCTCAACCAAAACATGTCAACTCTGTAGCCCTTCTAAACCCCAGCTAAATAAGAATTATGGTTTAAAAATGTGTATTCTGAGTAGCATTAAGAGAACTCTTAACAGCTTCAAAAATTAAATGGCTACTCGCTACGACTATGCTGTGAAATGAGAAAATATAACATTTTGTCAACTCTTTGATTTTCCATCAGACAGAGTTGACATCTGCATTTAATAAAAAAAAATATATATATTCCATTTCAAGGTTTAATAGCCAAGAGTTTGATCTTTTAAAAGATATTTTCCCAGCAAAATTGAAGAATAAAAATCAAAAACCCCTCAAAATACGGTTTTGTCCCAATTATCAAGAATGAATGGTAACCCTCCCAACCCTGCGCACTGCATAGATGGTAATTACTTAGTCTAAACATATACAAATTCGAGTAATTTGAGCATACTCCTGTTCTCTCTGATTTAAAAAAAAAACTTTCCCCACAGAGATCTCTTGAACAGTGCAGTGAATTTTGCAGACCAATTAGAGCCATTTGAAGAATGGCACATTGCTGGAAAAGGTAATGAAAAAACTGTCACACAGCACAAAATATTGCACGCTAATGCATTTTTATCAATTTGAACTCTCTGCTAAAGTGAAACTGACTTTTCTCTGTTGCTTTGCTTCACCAGCCACAATCACAATGATATGTGTGGTCATTAACGGTGAATATAGGACAGGCAGTGAAGTGGACTCCCTGTGGGTCCAGGCATCTGTTGCAGAGGGTTCAGCACTGCCATGGAAAATTGAACATTTAGGAGCCAGCTGGAGGACCAGTCTGCCCTGCTGTGCCACCACTACTCAGGTGCCCACTGGCTGCATGCCACCACCAGCTAGAAGCCACTGGACCAAAGCAGGCCAGATGGTGCCCTTGCCAACCTACGAGCAGCCACTGCGAACTGCCCACTGTCCACTGCCCGTGTCCCCTGCCCTATCATTCAACTCAGGGATGAGTTTGGAGTCCGGATAACCCGAGGTAAAAAAGTTTTTTTGCAGGAGTGAGGAGCAGAAAAAGCTCAAGTGAGCAGAGAGTGCGTTGGAATATAAATGGGGCCCATTACGTTGTGTGTTTGTTAATGTAAGCAGCTGCGAGGTAGAGTCGGGGAATCAGTTGGTAGGAGAGAGACTGCTCCACAGGGAAATAAAGCCATCTCCAGGCTGAACTCATTTGTCCGTGGCTGTGAACTGATAGATAATTATATTAGGAGCTTTAAGTGCTCTTCTGCGATACAAGTATTACTACCATCTCTGGAGGCACAGAACAAAGTAGGGAGGAGAGGAATCTGTGTGCTACAACCAGGATAGTCATTGCTCCGCATCCAAATATGTGGATGTTGAAGTGTATTCAACACAAGGGGCCACAATTAAAATCCACATCATGGTGCAACACTATTAGTATTGGATCTATGAAACCCACAAATTAGATTTTACTCATTACATTTACAGAATCAATCAAACCCTCTGTATCACTCAGGTTGGTGTCTGATGAGCGAGAGGCGAGGTCTCTAATCTCAGTAGATGCTGAAAAAATCATGGCAGCATTTCACATTTCAGCTCAGAGGTAATAACATGGTAATAGTTTAGTTCAGTCGTTCTCAAACAGGGATCTGTGGTGCTCTGCCTGGGGGTGTGTGAAAAGTTTTCAGATTAATTAATTTAAATTATCATATCATGATATATATATATGATATTTCTTTATTATTACCTCTTTATTATCAAACTATTACTCCTCTATTACCATGTTATTACCAAGAGCTGTAATGTGAAGAACTACCAGAATCACACTTTAACTTAATATGAAAATGACCAGTGTTACATGCAAAGCATTTGATGCACATGTACAATTAGAGAATGTATTGGTCCATCCTATCTAGACTTTATTTGTGTTGTTTATGTGGAATGACCTAACAATAATTAGTTTCATATATAAACTGTATAATGGGGCTACACATATCCTGTATGTTTACTCCCTAATAATTATATTATGATAATTATGAGTAGGCTGCTAACTGTATTAATTTATTGTAAGTATGTCAGCAAGGTAATATATGAGCCAACTGCAATCACTACATTTATGTAAGGTATAAAGGAAACAGAAATATAGAAGATTGAAAATATTACATTTATCCACCTATTACACAAAGTGACTGAGTAAAAAATTGATAAAATATTGTTGATAAAACATTCGCACCTCAAGGGCCACTCGAACTTTTACAATTACATGGCAACAAAGCGAATTAAAGATGAGGTGAGATTATTTTGTGTTCGCAAGGTCAAGACTGAACTTTGAAAATCAATTTGAAAATGAATGTCATTTTGTCTTACAAAGACTCTGTTTTGAATGGCCAGAATCCTCCAAAGTTCAGGGATACAGGATGATTTTTTGTGTGTAAATGATTATACGTATGAAAAAGCTTTTAAAATTACAGATACAGAGAAAAAGAAAATAACCATTAATATCCATGTACATGTGCTTAAAGTAACCTTGGCCCCACTTTTTAGTTTTTAGTCTAGTAACCAATGACTTTATTAAAGTGGAACTTAACAACTTTTTTACTTGAACTTATTATGAAGTAAATGTTGATTGCACAGAGTAATGGCTATAGGATAATGACATCATCCACATTTAGATTGGTTCCCTTTAAAGTCTTGCTCTCACTATGCAAATCTGTCTGCCACCAGGTTTCACAGGAAAATGATCTCCATTGTAAACTTAATTAATGAACAAATTCACACCTTTTCTCTTCATGTTTTCTTCTAAAGTTACTCCCCCTTCCACCCCGATGCCAACCCTGCTACTCGTTTGTGCAAAGCAATAACGTTACTCAAAAAAAAAAAAAGAAATGTTATTACTCATGCACACCATTACAATAGCTTTTGCATGTTCCCAAATTCCATGTAAACTTGGGACAATTTCAGTGCACCCAGGGTTTCTGCAGGTTTCAAAACTTTTTAAGACCTTTCCAAGACCATTATCGTGCTGAACATGCACCTATAAACAATCTTAAGTTATTACTCTGAGAAGTAGCTATTTTTTAAATTTTTTTTATGAGAAGAGACACCACGTTAGCTCACACACCACATCAAGATACGCTAGCTGTATGACCCTATCTAGGCTCTGAGGAAAGCAATCCAGTATTGTGTCAGAGTTTTTTCCCCCATCAAACAGTGTTTCCTGTAGTTGGGGCCTCTTCGTTTGAGGGGTAGATTATGGTTAGGCGTAGCAGAGTAAGGTAAGGGAACACATACTGACAGCGAAACAGACAATACATGTTGTCTTTGCCACAGTGTGGGCTGGAAAGTTGTCTGTTTCCACTTTAATGGTGAAATTTCTTCTTAAATAATTTTCTTCTTAATATAAAGTATCAGTAAATTATGTATTAACCTTTAGAAAACCCATTATTTACAACATATACACATTATCATCTGGTAAGACCTCCAGATAGCATTAGCTTATAGCCAGGCCCTCCTTTTGTAAGATGCCTTTAAAAAGCTAAAGTCGACTGTTTTTTTTAGCTTCTGCTGGTTGTTTTTGCTTCAAATGACGTTGAAGTTTAGACTCATTTGAGAGGGTCTCAAAGCAAAGAACGCATTTGGGACGTTTTGACCGGCAGACAATTAGAAACAAGATTTCAATGTTATTTAATATTATAAATTATATTTTATAATAATTCACATAATGATCATTTGATTTTTATTAAAATTATATCTTTTAGCATTTTGCTGAGGCCCCCTACTTTGAAAAACACTGCTCAAGACCTCATTACCAAATATTCATAGCCAGTTAAATGAGTGCTTTCACTACAGTTCAGGCCCACGTATCTAAAATTAATGCACCAAAGTTCAACAGTTCCATCATTAATCCCACCATCATGAAAGTTATCATGTTAATTTGTTGTTGAAACTGTTTTAAAGAGACGGGTGTAGTTTGTAGTGTTGTTGAACTGTATTACATCTGTCTCTTATACACATCTAGATGTGTATAAGAGACAGTCAAGGGCCACTCGAACTTTTACAATTACATGGCAACAAAGCGAATTAAAGATGAGGTGAGATTATTTTGTGTTCGCAAGGTCAAGACTGAACTTTGAAAATCAATTTGAAAATGAATGTCATTTTGTCTTACAAAGACTCTGTTTTGAATGGCCAGAATCCTCCAAAGTTCAGGGATACAGGATGATTTTTTGTGTGTAAATGATTATACGTATGAAAAAGCTTTTAAAATTACGGATACAGAGAAAAAGAAAATAATCATTAATATCCATGTACATGTGCTTAAAGTAACCTTGGCCCCACTTTTTAGTTTTTAGTCTAGTAACCAATGACTTTATTAAAGTGGAACTTAACAACTTTTTTACTTGAACTTATCATTATGAAGTAAATGTTGATTGCACAGAGTAATGGCTATAGGATAATGACATCATCCACATTTAGATTGGTTCCCTTTCAAGTCTTGCTCTCGCTATGCAAATCTGTCTGCCACCAGGTTTCACAGGAAAATGATCTCCATTGTAAACTTAATTAATGAACAAATTCATGCCTTTTCTCCTCATGTTTTCTTCTAAAGTTACTCCCCCTTCCACCCCGATGCCAACCCTGCTACTCGTTTGTGCAAAGCAATAACATTACTCAAAAAAAAAAAAATGTTATTACTCATGCACACCATTCAATAGCTTTTGCATGTTCCCAAATTCCATGTAAACCTGGGACAATTTCAGTGCACCCAGGGTTTCTGCAGGTTTCAAGACTTTTTAAGACCTTTCCAAGACCATTATCGTGCTGAACATGCACCTATAAACAATCTTAAGTTATTACTCTGAGAAGTAGCTTCTTTTTTTTTTTCACACAGCATATCAAGATACGCCAGCTGTATGACCCGATCTAGGCTCTGAGGAAATGGAAAGCAATCCAGTATTGTGTCAGAGTTTTTTCCCCCATCAAACAGTGTTTCCTGTAGTCGGGGAGCAGAGTAAGGTAAGGGGGAACACATACCGACAGCGAAACAGACAATACCTGTTGTCTTTGCCACAGCGTGACAACGTCGGCCGAAAAGTTGTCTGTTTCCACTTTAATGGTTAAATTTCTTCTTAAATAAATTTCTTCTTCATAAAAAGTATCAGTAAATTATGTATTAACCTTTAGAAAACCCATCATTTACAACATATACACATTATCATCTGGTAAAGAGAACCTGCAGATAGCATTAGCTTACAGCCAGGCCCTCCTTTTGTAAGATGCCTTTAAAAAGCCAAAGTGAAGTTTAGACTCATTCGAGAGGGTCTCAAAGCAAAGAATGCATTTGGGACATTTTGACTGGCAGACAATTAGAAACAAGATTTCAATGTTATTTAATATTATAAATTATATTTTATAATAATACACATAATGATCATTTGATTTTTATGAAAATTATATCTTTTAGCATTTTGCTGAGGCCCCCTACTTTGAAAAACACTGCTCAAGACCTCATTACCAAATATTCATAGCCAGTTAAATGAGTGCTTTCACTACAGTTCAGGCCCACGTATCTAAAATTAATGCACCAAAGTTCAACAGTTCCATCATTAGTCCCACCATCACGAAAGTTATCATGTTAATTTGTTGTTGAAACTGTTTTAAAGAGACGGGTGTAGTTTGTAGTGTTGTTGAACTGTATTACATTATACAGAGAGGTGTTTCTGTTATTCAGCCAACCCTCATTGATATAAATGGGCTGGCAAATACAACAGAAAACACTTGAGTAAAATGCAACCCAATTCAACAGCACCACAAACTGCAGCCTCCAAAATGACCATAAAGTTGAATCAACACCTCTCCGAAACAGTTTCAACAACAAATTAACATTATAACCTTCATGAAGGCAGGATTTATTGCAGGACTGTTTTATTGTGCTGCGTTAGAGTTAGCCGGTGGACCTCACTAACTGCCAATAGACTTTTTTCATAGCAGCCATATTGACATGAAACAGCAGGTGAATAGGATTAATTAATGAAATTAATTAAGGCCCCGTCCCATTTAGTGCAGCAGGGGCTTTCCAGTGAGCCAGCAGCAATATGCTTTTCCCAAGATGGTAAAGATGAATTCATATACTTATCTTTTGTACTTAGCTGCACCCTCACTCTGTTTGACCTAAATGCAACAGAACCTTAATAACCATCATTGCTAACACCTGTTTACGCTACTGTTTCATGTCAAAATGGCTGCTGCACAAAGGTCTATTAAGTGTCGTCTTCAAACACAATGACTACAGACTAAAACACACTCACACATGAGGCAAAGACAAGAATTAAATGTAAATGGAAATACTTTATTTCACTATTACACAATAACAAGCTCGGAAAAGAAAAATTACAAAAAAGAGAAATGGAACAAAATGCTACAAAGCACCACATAATATAGACGACTCATAAATGTGGCAACGGAACCTTATGCTAACTGCCTTTTTACTCTATCTAAGGTATCATCATCATCATCATCACTGAGAATTTAGAAATCAGCAAAAATGTTTGGACATCAAGCACAGTCATGCCAGTAATAGTAATATCTTACAGATTCATGTAGCGATGAGTCAGAGTGGGGAACGTCGGTGATCCTTAAAGGGACGGTTCACACCAAAATTAAAAACACATTTTCCCTCTTACCTGTAGTAACATTTATCCATCTTGATTGTTTTGCAGATAATGGCAGTCTCCCTTCTCTCCAATATAATGGAACTAGATGACACTCCGCAATAATTTGGAAAACACATTGGCATGCCTCTTTCCAGAAACCACGACCTCGTTATCGAAGATAACCCACAGACCTGGTCATGAGCAGTTTCACGTAGGAACTATTTTCTTTCTACGGTAAAATCTACCGGAACTACTTTCTTTCTGCCGTAGAATCTACCGGAACTACATTCTTTCTACTAGAAAGAAAGTAGTTACTACATGTAACTGATCAATAAAAGGTCCGTGCATTATCTTAAATAATCCGATCATGATTTCTGGAAAGAGACACTGGTGTTGAATTTCTCAAATGTACGTTTCTGGCGCTTTGAGCACCACAAGCTGAGAGCCATTTAGACCTATTATATTGAAGAGAGGGCAGACATCTCTACAGCCAATATCTCTAACACTCTGCAACTCTCACCAAAACAATCTAGGTGGATAAACAGCACTACAGGCCAGAGGGAACATATATAGTTTTGGATTTTGGGGTGAACTGTCAAAGGTTTAAAGGTTCACTCTTACAGTAAGTGGTGAGACAGAACAAAGAGAGTGGGTTTGAGGAAATTGTAGTTCTTTGTCTGTTTGGTATGACATAGGTTTGCATTTGGTATAAAGAGTTGAGGAGGCAGACGCGGGTCACAGAGTATTTGCGAAACGCTCTTAATGTGTGCGTGAGACACCGGGTGGGCGGGGTCTACCAGGTAGAACATACAATAATAACAAGTACCTGAAGGTTAAATTTGTACAATTGTCTGTATTTGACAATGTGATATTGTATGAATTATCCTGATTTGCAACCCACATCCATCTGGTTCAGCAGGCTAAAACAAACCATAACAACGCAAACACTGTCTGACCCACGCCTGTGAGGAGGAACGTGAGGAGACATAGGGGTGGTGTTACTTTTTTTACATGGAGAACACTGTACAGGTGCCTTCAGGTCTGCCAGGACTAAAGGCACATGGGGTCCACTGAGCAACAGATGTGTCCATTCTACAAAGGAGAGAGGAAAGAGAACACATAAATCGATCATCATCATGTTTAAAGGAGCAATACGAAGCAATTGCACATGCAACCCCTCCTTCTGTTTTCAACATGGCAGCCTGTTTAGTAACTTACCTCAGCTAAACAGTACACTAGAATGTGTTTTAGGTGAGAAATAGTCAATGTAGTAACAGAATCTTGAGCCATTCCTGATCAATAGTGCTTAATTTGACAGTTTGAGCTGAATGTAAGGAGTCTCTGTTGGGAACAATTGTGTCTTGAAGGGAATCCCAGATTTGTGAACCTCCTGTGAGATTTGGTTCGAGTTTAGGGACAGAAAAGCGAAAGATGATGGTTTGGGTTAAAACTCTCACAAGATTTTTTTTGCGGGTCTGAGGTTCCCTTCCAGACACAAGAGCCAAAATGGCAGCTGCCTGGATACAATCCTTGTTTTACAACTGATAAGGCAGTAAAATATGTTTCTGACAACATTTTAAGCGAGAATTAGGCAATGTAGTGACAGAACCTTGATCCATATTTGATCAGCACTGCCTGGTTTGACAGTTTGATCTGAGTTTTGTGAGCAGCGTGTGTTCAAGTGAAACTTTTTGCTCCCAGACTTTGTTAAGTAAACGCTGGTGCTGGTGCATTTGTTTTGGTCTGAGACGCTGGTGCTATTGCTTCCTTTAGGGCAAATGTTGTATACAGCACCTTTAATATATGATCTATGGTTTAAGCGACCTGTTTTCCCCCCACACTCTCCTCCTCAGACTCAAGAAAGCTCAGGCAGGCTGCAGGACCACTGCTGGAGGAGTCCTACACTATAAGTTGATCAGCTGTTTGTAACTGTCAGTTGTCTGTCAATGGAAAGCTAAGGCTAAGCCCACCGCTCTGAAAATACACAATCTGGACTTTGAGTTAAGTGGCTGCCTGTCTCACTGCCTGCCAGACTCAATCAACATATTGCTCAATTAAACTGTTATAAAGATCTACTCCTAAAAGATTACTGATGACTCACTAATTTGGCGAACATTCAGCTTTAATTTGAACTCCAATTAATGTGAAATGGGCACACAGAAACAATTATTCCTGCCTGGAATAGAAGTTTCAAATGTGGCGTTGAGAAGGGAGTATTTCAACTTAACATCTCTGATGACATATCATAGTCATTTTATGATTTATTACGGTAAAATTATTATGGATTTCTCCTTTAAACCATGGGCAAACTCTTTTTGGATCTCAGCAGACAGTATTTTCAGGTGGCGGTGGTGCTGCAGCACACAGACTCAGGTTGGCATTTAGAATTCCTCTGGGTGTCACTTCGGCACCAACTGATCCAAGAGCAGCGACGTTCTAGCGAGAATACAAATGCGAACGGCCTCAGAGTCATTTCACTGTAAACTTGGGGGACTGATAAACTGCCTGAATTGCTAAAGGTTTGCAGGCACAGCTCTGAATGTGCAAAAATCAGCAGACTGACCAAACTGACAGTACAGAAAGCACAAAAGATGAAATCCATGTTCATGTATTTGAATTCAATGTAAATCTTTGACTTCTTTTTGAAAGATAGCATGAAGACTTTGAATATTTATCAGTTTGTCCACTGAGAATGGCTGCTATCATTTTCTGTCAAGCAAGCAGAGAGAAAATATTCCATCCTAGAAACTCCAAGCAAGGGAGTCAGTCTTGGTGGATTAGTCCTAAAGCTGAGGCAAACAATTTATGCTCACAATTGGTAATGAAGAGGATGTTCGCCTGCATAGTTTACTTTCTCAGCGATTGTTCTGTGCCACAAGACTTAAAACAAAAGTTATAGAGAGCAGCTTTCTCCACCTGATTTACTAGAACCAATTATCTCTCAAGTTTCTAGATAAGAGTATCTGAGGCTGTATACGTGGTAAGTACTGCGTGTGCAAACATGTCTGCTTGTTGAACACAGTGTACAGAGAGGAGAGAGCAAACTGTGATTCCCTGCTGTAGCCGAGCCAGAGGCCCGGAGATGAGGGGCTGACAGATGTTTTCTCAGCGTGCGTTTCTGTTACTCCAGAGTTTCGCTTCATTTTTATTAACGAAATAGTCCTTGCTGAGAAGATTAATTACATTCTCATATCTGTACATTAAATATGAAGCCGCAGCTAAGCAGCTGGCTAGCTTAGCTTAGTGTAAAGGCAGGAGTCTTATCATTACGGTGTGGTTGCTAGGCAACCAACGGAGAGAGTCCAGGAAGTTATTTGCCTCAGTCAAGAAATAGTTTGGCACAAAGCCCCTGTAAAACCGATTTTTATACGGATAAAATGAGAGATATAATGTGATAATTAGTGAGCTGTAGAGGTGCTGGCAGGTAGATTTTGTTACCTTTCGACAGGCAAATTCGACTAGCGAATTTTTCTATGGCCTGCAAATCAGACTGGCTCGGGTGTGATATGATAAATAAAAATAAGGTAAATATCTCTGAGCTATGATGAGACATCTGAACCAAAGACTACGTGATCTGAACCAATACGGTGTTGCTTCTGTCTTTTTAAAGCACATATGTGCTGTGATTGGCTGCAACCCGCTCTGCACCTCCTCAGCCAAGCCTCGTTTTGCACTCCAGTTTGGTGGGCCACTGAGAAACTCATGTTAGGTAAGCTACCAACAAGCTAATGGACTGACAAGCATTTATTAACTTTATCAGCTGCAACGAGCAAGAAGCTGCTGTGTCTATTGTGCAACACACACATTGCTGTGATTAAAGAAAAAAAAAATGTGGCGCTACAAGTCAAATCATGATCAGTTTTCTGCCAGTATTCCTGAGAGGTTTGGAGGAATATATCTATTCACCACTTATTTGTAGCCAGTAATTGATAAAGTTTACCATTTGGCCCACTTAGTACTGAAGATGAACAGCCTGTCTTTGGACACACGCTAGCTATTTTCTGCTGTTCAGTCTTTATGCAGACAGATGTGGGAGTAGAATCAATCTTCTTACATAACTCAGCAACAAAGTGAATATACATATTTCCCAAAATGTTGCACTTTTGCTTTAAAAAGAAGTAATACAGCATTTCTACCATATTCCGCCTAATAAATATAAATTAGACATGGCGATGTATGATCCCTAAAAATATCAAATAGCGGTTTGAAAGCGATTTTCTCAAAAGGAACATCATATCTTATTTGTTATACTCTCTGCTCTTTATTGTGCTTTTGAACAGAAAACACAGCAGCTGTCACATTCTTATGAATATGAGTATAAATATCAGATTTTCTCTCTCAGGGCATTGCTATCATGTGGAACTGTGTGTGCTTTGGTGTTATAAAGAGATTGCAAGCTACTCCTTTCGTTTCATTGTCTTTTCTATTACTGTTCTGTTAAAATTTGGTGAAATGTGGCATTTCCATGTGCAAAAGGTTTGCGCGCAGATCAGCATGAACACCTACAGACATATTTACCACCATGTGTGATAAATACAGCCAAGAGGTGTTAAAGATGCACAAATTGCCTGTCACGCAAACCCTGGACCACAGTGTACTTTTTTTTTCAGCCAGCGCACAAAGAATTCTCAATTTCCAAACCATTTTTCTTTGCTGTCTCGTCTGCCACTGAACTAGGCGAACTGTAATTTGCTGTTTCGAGGCTGCTGGCGAGTCTGTGGCGCCTTACCTTGCACTGGCACAGGGTGCACTCGGTGCCATGTTTAATCCAGGAGGAGCCACTGAAGCGTGAGATGTTGTGCTCGTCCGTGCACGTCTTGGTGATGTCGTTGCGGATGGTGTCGGCCTGGCAGGGGTCGGTGACACAGCGGGGACAGCATTCGCCCTCAGGCACCACGGTAAACTCGCAGTCCACGGGCGGGCACGGCAGAGGCCAGCAGTCTACCTGCCCCTGCTGCGGAGGCGGAGAGAGACAATTTCAGATAGAAAGACAGACAGAAAGAGTAGTTCAAAATCATCTCTGCAGTGCAAACGCACTATTGCATTTTCCAGAGCTAAACAAGTTATTCATGCAAATACACATATTTCTCCTGACGCTGTGTATCTGCATGCTAGAGGGAGCGTTTCCACTTGATGATGAAAAAAAAAGTTGTTAAGGTACCTAGAAAATATAGATGAGCAGAGCAATCTTCTAACACAGTCAGCAATTTTTTTTTTCAGAGGTAAATGAGCAAGCTTTTTAATTGACTTGTTCTAGTCACTCTCTCTCATTGTTGTTCCATATTAATCTCACAGCAAACTTCCAGAACAGAGCACCTTATTGGATTCCTCCTGCTGCCATCTTCTACTGGCCGGAGGAAACAGGTCATATATATTCTGGCCAGCGTTACACATGTCCTACCTGCTGTATGCTATATCATTCTGGCCTGACCCACTTGTGCTCACGCTGTCATCCGTGAGTTTCCCTGCTTCACACCTCCTCAGGAAATGAAATACGAGCTCAGACTGTATGTTTAAACACACAAGGAGACACAAAAGGTACACACACACGTAAAGTTACAAGAGGCTCGATGCGAAGTGTCCCACTGGGGATATTTAATATCACTGGAAACTGTCTGGCTCAGCATTTTTGAAATGTTGTAGTAAATTAGGCTGGCTATAAAGCACAGGCGCACGCGGCGCTAATGCCCACTCCCTGCCTCCGCGGTAGTGTGTAAACATTTGAAGTGGGAAATCCCCCCGAGTGGCACTCTTTGCTCGTAGCCAGAGGGAGGGATTGAATGTAGCCTCAGGTATCTGTCCCACGCTGAGATAAGGGACACTGTCATCTTTGTCTGTTTATGCAGATGTGGCCTATGATCACAAAGGAGGGAGGGACTTGCCACACAATCAGCCTTTATTTGCCTTTCACACGGAGTAGTGTGGTGTGGAAACTTTATCAGCTGCAAACTGAAGTCGTTCTTTTCATTTCTTTGTGATATTTCACAAGGTTATTAATTCAATCTGGCTTTGCTTTTCATGGTATCTCAGTATAATTTAATGGCTTTGTTTTTACACTGACAGATGTAAGGACTGACTGCAGGTTAAAAAATGCCTCCAGGAGATTAAAACTAGTGACATTTATTTTAGCCTGCAGCTATCACGCACTTTTCTTTTGTGCCCCTAGACCTAAGGTACAACCTACTGTATGTCTGAGGGGAAACCCCGCGTCTTTGATCTTCTGCCGATTTAACAACCTAGCAAATCACAAGTGGCCCATGTGTGCGCATTCTGCAAAGGCCACATTCTTGGTTTCAAATGATTGCACTGTTAGCGGGAGAAGGATTCACATCTCGGTCTTGGGAGAATGTTTTGCCCATCTGCCCGCTGTCACTGTGTATTTTAAGGCCCCTGCTGAGCCTGGACAGCCCTGGCTCTGCTAAGTGTAGGAGCATTCAAGGTTCATTTCACGTCCCTGTCACGCTACTGGAGCCCCTGTACGGTATCACGCAGCAGCCTTCTTCCTCGCCCTTTCAAGTGCTGCTCTTTATCCTGAGCGGCTGGTGGTCCTCTGCTGTGCGTGTACGTCTCTGTGCATCTTTAATTGAGTGTGTTTTATGTCATGAAAGCACATGTAGCCATGGTGACAGGTGTGCCTACATTCTCAAACATGAGTACATGCGTGTTTACACGTTTATACTATGCACATACTTGTGTTTGTATTCTGTATTGTGTGCTCTGGTGCTGCGGCCAGAGTGCCTGCATTCTCCAACCTGTTTGTGTCTGTTTGTGTCAACATATATAAGCGCCGACAGCAAGCAGAACCTCAGCGAGAGTGAAGCCGAGCGAACCCATTTTCAGCCGACTGTGCTTCCCCGCTGCCTCTCAGCTGAGCAGTGATTTTCGAGCTCGTCTATAATGGCTCGCTGTAAGAAATCCAAAAAGCAGCCCTCAGGTCCGGGCATCAGGACAGCATTACAATGGCGGGGAGGGGAGGAGAGGAAATGGCATTGCTGTTGCTACTCAGACCATAAATCTGTTAGGCTGGAGCCAACTTATATTTGACACAAGTATGGCTAATCTTTAAAAGCAACAAAAGGAGGGAGAGAAGAAGAAAAAGAAGTTGTAAAGTGCTTTTCTGAGATCCAAGTAAAGATGATTTGCGAGCCACTGAACAGAAGGAGTGACACTGGTGGTGTGGGTGTGTGGCACAGCTGAGTGTGGGTGACACAAGACGGTGGGGTAGAATGTAAAGCACGAGATTTGCATTTAATATGCATTTGGGTATGTGTCAAGAGGAGCATCACGGGTAGGATTTATCGTTTTTGTCAGGTTTATTGGGAATCACTTGCGAAATGCTTCCATGTTGTTTGAACTGCAGCGCCGTGCAAACATCGGAAAAGGTCGACAGAAAATAGTGCATACGTCTCACTGTGAAAGATTCATGTGCTGAACACAATGTTATTTTGTTTTGTGTGAGAGATAGGACTGCATACAGAGGACACTCTACACCGCGAAAACACACATGCTGCAAATACTCATCAATCAACACCAGCGCACACTCTCAAAGCACACACAATGGAAACACAGCATTACATCCTCCCACTCTCGAGGTTATCTGCTATACTGCACATTAATTCATACTCAAATATAATCGATATATTGCCTAGCCCTAGTATGGGCGAGAGCAGCCGTACTGCACACACCACGACCACGTCACATTTGGGTGAAGACAAGCACTGTAAATGTGGCCAGCGAGTATGTGCATCTGTGGCAAACACTCAGTAGTCATCACAAGTTAGTTAATGATGTTACTGAGTAACAGACGTGTGCCGACTGCGCCTGTAGATCGAACTGAATCAGAAAAGAGTCTTAGTGACAGTGGAACTAAAATTTTTACTGTGAAAAAATACAAACATACCATAAAACAGCTGATTTTAGAATGGAGTTTGGTTCAACAGTACCAAAAGAGCAAAACAAAGTATCTTAACAACATAAAAAGTGACAGGTGCCTGAAATACATCACCTGAAGATTCAGTAAGGTAGATGTATGTCAGGTTCATCAACTCTGATGGAGGCAAACTGAAAGGACTCTTATTCTTTAGTTTTTTCTATGTAACAAAACTGAATATTACTCTCACCATTGATGCTGAAAGGTACATACAAGTTTTGGAGCAACATATGCTGTAAGGGATGTCCCTGATTGTTTCAACGAGACAATGCCAAGACACATTCTGCATGAATTACAACAGAGTGGCTTTGTAGTGAAGAAGTTTGGGCGCTAGACGGGCCTGCCTGCAGACCAGACCTGTCTCCCATTCAAAATCACTGATTGGCAAAGACATAGCCTAATTGCTCACCTTACTGGCCATAGGATTTGAGCTCCTAACAGCTAAACAGCAATATGGTGTTCTTAATTTATGTGTTTAATGTGGTGGAGGCATGGCGCAGGAGCAAAGTGTTAAGGAATTTTCCATTCTCTAGTGGTTATGCCAAGGCCTTCGAGCCATACCATTAAGATACCTGTTTTAACCTTTGACAGACATACTGTCTCTCCTCTAGGATAGTAGATGCAGCTGTCTTCTCCTTTTGGATACACAAGTGAACAACCTGATAGTGTTGCTATGGTAGCTAAGGTCGAAGAGGTGTTTGTCTTGTCTCTCTGACCGGAGAAGACGTAAACTGTAATCTGTTTTGGTTAACACTGACCCTGAGCTGTGGAGCCAGAGGTGCTGAACAGTAGTCTCAGACTTTGTGTATTCATAATTCCTGTGTTTGCATATTCAGACCAATAAGCTAACTCAATGTGTTGGGTCTGACCTTATTTGGGCATAGGTTCATCATGACATTATTATGAATGCTTAAAGACTATCCCGGAGGACAGAAACGCCTGAATTGAAGGGAACATCAATGCCAACTGTGTACTGGTTATTCCTTCATTCTCCTTGATCAAGTATTATTAAACCAGTTTCAGTGTAAGACATACAGGTTTTGGAGCAACATATGTGTTCATCCAGACAATGTCTTTTTCTGGGATGTCCCTGCTTATTTCAGCAAGACAATGCCAAGACACATTCTGCATGTGATACAACACTGTGCATATGCCTCACTGTAGTGAACTCAATGTTATTTTGTTTTGTGTGAGAGGCAGGTTTACATGCAGAGGACACTCGACACCGCAAAAACACACATGCTGCAAATACTCATCAATCAACAGCAGCGTACGCTCTCAAAGCACACACAGATGATACACAGCGTCACACCCTCCCACTCTCGACTTGAGGCGCACACATTTTCTCCCGTTCTCTTAACCTTGGAAGTATCCTTCAATAAAATGTATAATTCCATCACAGCAGACAACAGTGCAGAGGGTCCTTTGAATTCTTTAAAATCTCACTAATCACTCACTCCCTTTCTTCTGCCCAGAGATGAAAAGCAATCTTCATTTTCTCCTCTCTGCAACCTTCCTTTTCACCTCTTAATCACTCCCCCTCTCTTTTGCCACAAAACTTCTCTCCTTGACTTTCTTTGCAGAGCACATCTCTCATTCATGAGCATTTCCATGGAGACTGGAGTATTTGTTACATTTCTTGTGTGGGCACAGGAGTGGATGTTGTTTTAGATCTGGCTGTAACTCGCTCTTGATAAAAAGCATCGACTAAATTCCTGTGATGTACACGATTCCAAAATAGTTGGGACGCTGCGTAAAACGTAAATAAAAACAGAAGGCAATGATTTGCAAATTCTTTGACCCTTATTCAATTGAATACAATACAAATATGAAATATTTAATGTTCAAATTGATAAACCTTATTGTTTTATGTAAATATAAGTTTGATGCCTGCAACGTGTTCCAAAAAAGTTGGGACAGCGGCAACAAAAACGTCATAGAATGCTCAAAAACACCTGTTTGGGACATTCCACAGGTAAAGAGGTTAACTGATAACAGGTAACAGTATGTGATCGGGTATTAAGGGGGCATCCTCAAAAGGCTCAGTGGTTCCCAAAGCAAAGATGGGGCAAGATTCACCACTTTGTGAAAAACTGTTTTGGGGGTGGCAGTAGCTCAGTAGCTCAGTCCCTAAGGACTTGTCCTGGGAACTGGAGGGACACTAAATCAAGTCTGGCACTGACCAAAGTACTGAGCATGGACTGGTAGCTGGAGAGGTGCCAGTTCACCTCCTGGGGACTGCTGAGGTGCACTTGAACACTCAACTGCTGGGTGTGCCTGACTATATGTATGTATGTATAGAGTATGTGTGCAGCCGTCTCGCTCCGACATCTCTCCGATGTATGTCTATAGGCCTTGTATATGTGTGTATATTTCCGGTTTGTGTGTGTATAAGAAATCATAACTGAGTGAAAAATGTCAAAGAACAATGTTTCTCAATGCACAATTTATGGATTTAACTATCTACAATCTATAACATCATTAAAAGATTCTGAGAATCTGAAGAAATCTCTACACATAAGGGGCAAGACCAGAAGCCAACACTAAATGTCTGTGACCTTTGACCCCTCAGGTGGCACTGCATTCAAATCTGACTTCATTCTATATGGGATATTACTATGTGCATCTGCAAAGTTAAGACTCCACTACTACTACTACCACCATGCAAAGTGAAAGCCATAAATCAACAAGAGCCAGAAACGCTTCAGACTTCTCTGAGCCTGAGCCCATCCGAGATGGACTGACATAAAGTGGAAAACTGGTCTGATAACTCCACATTTCAGACTGTTTTCAGTAATCATGGACATTGTGTCCCCCAGGCTAAAGAGGAAAAAGGCCCATACAGACTGTTACCAGCATTAACTTCTGCTGGTATGAGGGTGTGTTAGTGCCCATGGCATCATGGGTAAGTGTGAAGGCTCCATTAATGCTGAACGGTACATACAGGTTTTGGAGCGACATATGCTGCAATCCAGGAAAAGTCGTTTTCAGGGATGTCCCTGCTTATGTTAGCAAGACAATGCCAGGACACATTCTGCATGTGTTACAACAGCGTGGCTCCATAGTGAAAAAGTACAAAATATGACAACAGAGACTCTGGACTGTTGGGCACCTGAAGTTGTATATTAAGCAAGAATGAGAGAGAATTTCATTTTTAAAAATTCAACAATTAGTGTCCTCAGTTCCCAAATACTTAGTGAGTGCTGTTAATAGAAAAGGTGATTTACAGTGGTAAACATGCCCCATTTTGAGCATGCTGCAGGGATCAAATTCATCAGTTTGAACATTAAATATCTTCTCTTGTACTGTGTTCAATTGAATATAGATTTTCAAATCATTGCATTCTGTTCTACACAGTGTCACAACATTTTTTTGAATCAGGGTTGTAATTTTCATGAACATTTGGGGGTCTGTGCACCCATCACTACTCACCAGGCACTGGCACTGCTGGCAGTTCTCCACCCATGTGTCCCCGCTGCCATAGGTGAGCAGGCCGTTCTGGTGCAGACACTGGCTGCTCAGTCGTGGGTCGCACTCGGGGCAGCAGAACAGGTCGGCGTTGGGGTTGTCGCAGTCGCAAACCATCCTGCGACACATCACCTGGCCAGCCTGAGCAGGGTGGGAGCACAAACACATATATCGCATGAGCACAATTAAACATTAAACACAGGCATGAGCACACATATACATGCATGCATAGACAAGGCCATTTGTTTGATGGGATCATTAAACATGCATGCTGATAATAAATATTGTAATAAAGGCTATGTAGCCCATTCCTAGCAACTGTTTTGAAGCTGTATTTTATGGTTACTCAGTCTCAGCTCGCACCGTAGGCTAGACACACCGGATTGAAATATATTTTATGAATACTGATGCACAGAGGTTCCTCCAGAGTTCCTTATTCATCACTGTGGTGTTTGAAGAAGTGCTACTCAGCTGTCTTGTTGTCTCGATGATTTAAGCTGCCTCACACATATACGAGACCTGCTGTGGGTCTGAATTCAACTCATTACCTTTGTCACATACTTCTCTCCAACTCACATCTGACACTCCAATGTGTAACTAAGCCTTAAAGGAAATAAATGTAGAAGTGTTTATTCCAGACACAATGTTAGGCACATGAAAATGGTTAGTTGACTGACAGAAAATCAATCGGGAACTACTTTCATAATTGATTAATAGTCATTTTAGGCAAAAAATAAATAAATAAAAAAAATTGGTTAAAGATTCTTAGCTGTGAGTATTTGCTAGTTTTCATAGTCTGTTATAATATTAAACCACATATCTTTGGATTATGGATTTTTGTTGGACGAAACAAGATTTAATGAAACTCAACAGATATATGCTATGGCAACAGCTGCACGTGTAGCTCCTTTAAATTTCTCTACTTTTCTCATTTAAATTGTTATTTCTTTGGCTTTATTGCTGAAACATGTATCACCTATGACAGAACTACACTGGAAATTGAAGCGTGGGGTTTGGGTTAAAGAACAGCGGCTCTTGAGATAATCAACAATGTGCACACGGCATCTTTTAACACCCAGCCAGACCAGGTGGACGCACTGCTGCAGACCACTGCAGGAGGGGAGGAGGAGAGAGGGGACAAGAGCCAAGCTAATCCAGTTTGGATATAAGGCTGCTCCTGGATAATGTCAGGTCAGGAAAATGAAAATGACAAAATGGGACCCAGGCTGGCCAAAGCAATGGGAAGCCAGAGACTGTTAAGTCCACACAGAGAGACCTGCGCCACCTCAGGATCAAGAGTTATTTACTGGGTGTATATGTGTATATGTATATAAATAACTGCATATATTCCTTTATTTTATTTTATTTTCTGAATTGAATTGTCAGTATTGCATGTGTGTGTAGCATGAAGGAACTACAACACTTATTCCATTGTGCAACCCTGTGTTGTATGATGATAATAAATTACTAGATATATCTATACATGCTATCAGTCAGGACCAACAATCCTCAGAAACAAACAAGAAGGAAAAACCCTCCAACATTTCCTTTGATATTTCAAGCTCTGCCTTCTGCCTGGATTAAGTGTCTTGTACCAATAATTATACTGACCCCAGTTGTGCCCATTAGACTAATAGTCAACTGCTGCAATCATAATTTACTCAAATGAGTCCTTTCATCAACATGAAGCACAAAAGAATATTGCATAAATGAAAAAAAACCCACCAAGATAGAATAATGAAAGGGTATATACACCACTAGACACAGCGACTTACTTTGTTATATACGCAATTTTCAAATTTAACAAAGCATCAACATTGACTTAATAGGCCACTTGTTTTCGGTTGCGATCTTATGATTCTTTTTGGGGGCATTTTAATGCCTTAATTAGAAAATTAAAGGAGGAAAGATGACAGTAAATGAGGGGAGAGAGATGGGAAATGACATGCAAATGTTGGACACAAACCAAGGACTTTGCCGTTCACCAACGTGCCCCCAATCTTGTGATTCTTATTGGAAATTTTAATCACGGTGATGATCTCATTATTGTTTGATTCAGATCCTGTGACACACTTTGTGTTATCTGTTTTTATATTTTTAGTCTGTCACAGTTTTCACTGCCTATTTTAGACGGGAAAAAAAGAGATTTTTTTAATCTTAATGAGGCTTTTCTGATTAAATTAATGTTCAAAGAATTCTGTTATAATTGGAGCCGGTTATTGACAACAACCGAAAATACTGCAATTCGTATAAAAATGAGTATTTATGAGAACAAACATTTACAAAATACTTAACAAATATAAACTGGCATTTAAACCTGCAGGTTCTTCATTGCTCAAATATTAATTTCACTAATGGGTAGTTTTTCTTTATTGCCGCCTCATTTAGGATTCTGGACCACTTCAACAGCAGTGATACCTGGAGTTTCTGTAAATTGATTTTCCTTCCCCTGCCAATTAAATAAAAGCACTTTAAGTTTTGCAATGTTTTATAAATTAGCGACCCCACTGACAGATGCACCGATGCGGTAAACCCCACCCATCTGCTGCTGCAAGCAGATTGAAACAATAAAGTATTTGCATTCTGCTCGACCTCAGTCTGGACACATCCCAGTCTTTGTCTCCTCTGTGATGTTTGACCTTGGTTTCCCCCCCATCAGCTCTCCATATAACATCCAGCTGTGTCCGCCCACCTCCAAAACAATAACATGTTTATGCCTTTGCTCCCTCAACCGCTCAATACAACTAATTTTGACAGGCAGCTCCTCAATCTCTCAAATCAATTAATATGACTCATTTAATTAAGAAGCCATTTCTGCCCTGGTCCTTTGTAATCAAATGAATAATTTGCAGCTTGATCATTCACTACCGACACTAATCCACTATAATCACCTTCCACTACTGCCAGACACTTGGCATTAGGTTGAGTGAAACGCTGAAATGCAAAGTATGACTGGTCCGTGACCTGATAATCACGGAGGGAAAAAAATGTGTTTGGGATGATGGAATGAGTTTTCCAGATCAACTGTTCCCAGATGCCTTGTCACTGCGGTGTCAGAAATCAATCAAAACAGCTACTTCAAAGGCCTGAGTCACTTTAGTAGACCCTTAAAAAGCACTACATGTAGCTCAGGCACTTTAATTAAATTGCTCATCACAAAGGCATCACTGTCATTGTCAACAGCACTGTCACATCAAGGTTTATTGTGCCAGTGTTTCCATCTGCACCCACATTTAGTCTCTTTCCATGTCAACACATTATCCTACACATTTGTTTTAAATGTGAGAGAAGAGAGGGGGCAGAATTTGATTCATCTTGCATACTAATATTTCCAAAAAAATGACTTGGCCCTGATTTGTTTGTTCACTAATGTGTCATATTAGTGGATTTTAAAGGCTTGTCACATCAGAAAGTGGCAGAGTGAAATGATTTATTGTTTCGTTGCTACTATAGACTGCACCAGGAGCTAGCTCGCCAGCTATTAGCTAACTATTATGAGCTCACACAGTATGTAAATTCTGTTGCTAGGGGGCTCTCTCACATCAGAACAATAACAAAAGACATAGTTTAATAACGTGAAGTAGCGCGGGATCATGGGAATTGTTATCTTCACTTTTAAACGACCACCATAGCTGATGAAAATCTATCTGACATGACTCAGGCAAAAAAACACGTTAATGGACGAGGTGCTATTAAAGTTTTATTCATGTTTCATATAATCATGTTCGTCATCTTCCTTCCTCACTCTCTGACATATCTGACGCATTATTTATATCAACTAGCCTCTAGCTGGCAGGAAACACACTGTTACCTTGAATAAATTATGGATTTCTCTGTATTTGAGCATTGTTGGAAACCTTTTTCAGTAATTTAAGTTTTTAAACATATTAATTGATAGCTAATAATTAATAATTAATAACTTGCATAAAAGATTTAACAGCTTACAAGAAGTTGTAAGCTAACCCATGGCTGAGTTTTTGTCACGCAAGCTATAAACACAACATTGACAAATTATACACAAATAAAAGTTGATATGGCAAACTGTTATCTAACAGCTGCTTATTTACACATTCAGGAGACATGGAGCAACATTAGCATTTGAAGTCGTGTTTGTGGCCACCTTGTGAAGTCTAATTTTTCCTCTCCTTTGAGCTCATTTTTGGTCTCCACCAGCCCTTGGTTGAAATATCAGGTCTTAAGCTGCTCCACTAAGTCAGTCACTAACTTTGTCTGCTGTTTGGTCCTGGACACGTAGCATACAGAGAGTTTTTGGAGCTGTTTTGCCGAAAACTGTTAGCGTTGGAGACCATAAAATCAATCAACCATGAGGTGAAAGACACCACAACACTGAAGAAGTGACAATAATCATGGGATTGTTGATAATTACCAAATTTGAACTTGAGAATTCTCTGCAAACAATTGACTTCCGCCGCAAAATTTCATAAATGTTGACGTCACTGGGTCACAAAACTCTTAGCTCGAACGTGGCGTGACATTGTCATGTCTATTTTTTTAATTGTCACTGATTGGTTGAAGGAGAGCAGTTTGGTTACAGGACAGAACAAGGTGACATTTATTGCTGATTGGCCCTGTGGGGGGGACGGCATCACTCACAGGGAAGAACAAGTTTACAGTTGCTTTGTTTTTCTTTGTTTAGACACTTGGAGAGTGGAGAGAGAGTAAACAAAGAACAGACAATTCAATCACAGACCACTCAGATGCACACACACACAGCGAGACTGAACACCGCTGTTCAGCTATCTATGGCACTGGACACATTTCCTTTACTTCTATTTGTGTCTCCATCTTTTTTTTTTTTATCATATCCATCTCATCTATCCGTCTGCCTGTTTCATCCCATCCATCTACCTGAGCTCTGTCTGCCTCGCCTCTCTTTGTCTCCGCGTCCATCTCCCGTTGTGTCTTACCTGACAGGAGCACACCGAGCACCTATCACTGTCCAGCACCCAGATCTGCCCGCTGTGCTTGACCTTGTTGTCGTGGATACAGTCTCCGGTGCAGTTGTGCCCGTGGGGGCACCGGCAGTCATAGCCTCCCTCCAGGTTGAAGCACACTGTGTCGTTGGCACAGGTGTTCCTCCCCGTCTTGCATTCATTAATATCTGCAGGGCGCACAAAAAAGATGACATCATACATATGCTCGGTGCTGGTAACACAGTTTATGCAGGGCTTGTGGAAATGGGGATTTCTTTTTAAAACTACAAGCCCCATAATGTTTGCCTTAGTAACATGAGGACAGGATAAGGGAGCATGTCACAGAATAGTTTTAACTTCAATAACGACACCTTTGTCCTCTTGAGCAAGACCTGCTGTCTGCACCTGCAAGTCGCCAAACACAACAGCTTCAAAATGCAGCTGTAAAATGTAGCAATACAACATTTTTCCGATCTTGGGGGAAACATACAGTACACAACAGTAATGTAACCCAGAAACCTACTTTTTGTCAAATTATAACTTTGCTTTTGTGAAACCCAGACAGGTTCTCTTTTTTGTGAGAGTGTCTTTAATGTGCTTTTTCCTGCCGCTCCCGACTCAAACTGACAGCCAAGATGGGGTCAACGAGTGGAGCAGCGCTAGCACTATTGTTACAGGCGATGCTTCCATGTTACTGTAGATTGAGGGTTTCTATTTTGACAGCTGACACTTCTCCTGACAGGCTGCATCAGAGAGAATGTTCCAGAAAATGAACCAGGCTGCAAAAAAGCAAACCGACGATTTGGGAGGAAAACACACTGATAATGACATACCTATCCAATCAGACCATTACTTAGACAAGCGTAACAAAACATCTTATTAAACAATAGTTGAGTCAGTTTCTGACGCCGGGTGACGCATGTATTTCAAACACAAATCTGCTTAATTAAAAGGCACTATTTTCAGTGCTTCCTTCTGTGCCTTGAACGTCTCGTTTCCCAAACCAGAAATAAAAGAGAAGACCCTTAAATCTGTGACGGGATTGAGAAACAAAATCAGGAGGCATTCAGGGTAAAATTAATGTGGTTTTCATTTTTGTGGAGCTATTAGGTGTAAAAAAAAAAAAGTTCTGGTACCACTTTCTAGTAAGGGTACATAAATTATCATGAATTTAAATATGACTCCATGCATGATTCATGTAGTGCTTCATTGACAGGAATGTACAGGAATTAACAGTATCTCATGGACGACTTAATGCAAGAACAATATTTTAAATGAGCAATATGTAGCAATTATGCATCCAAAAATGAGTACAGCAGTCCAAAGCGCCAGCTGGAGCCATCGACTGCATGTTAAATAGGCTGAATCCCTATTTAATATATCATCGATGGTTAAGGCGAGTTGTTCGCCCCTGCTTCCTCCTCCCCAGACTCGAGGAAGCTCAGGCAGGCTGCAGGAACATTGTAGAGGCAAGATGCAAGACCAGAGAAGCGAGTATTTCAGCTCAACATGTTTCCTTAATCTTTGATGACATATCATGGTCATTATATGATTCAGTACAGTAAATATGTTACACATTTCTCCAACAACAACTACGGTATTTCAATAATCATGATTTCTGGGTTATTGATGATGTTATTGTTCATGTCTTCAGGTCAAAAACTGACCAGTCACAGCAGTGCTCATGTGTTCTGTTGAATTCCAAGTGACTTCATCGTGTTTGCGGCCCTTCAAATAAAGTCTCCCCCTATATATAGGCATTGTGTTTTTGAAAATACTGCGAAATGAGCTTATAGTGGAGGACTCCAAATCTCCATGTGAACAGCAGTACCAGTTTTTGAACGATAAGATCTTGCACATTTTTCCCTTAATACATGTGATTTAACAATTATGCCACCATTAATCATATGTTATTCATCAGTGTTAAAGAAAGACAGGCACCAGTTTAGAGGTTAGGGTTCTAACACTTGGAATTCAACAGAACATATAAGCACTGCTGTGCAGGGTTACCTATGAAGAAGACGTGAATATCATGAATAACTCAGAAATCATTATGATTGAAATACCTTAGTTGTTGCATAAATGAATGTATTGTTCTTGCATGAAGTCATCCATGAGATGCTGTTAATTTATTCAACTTTTTCACGCATTAAGTCATGGAGGATGAATGAATAATTCATGTACCTTTGCTATAAAGTGTTACGTATATTTCTTACTATGCTAAAACTTATCAGCCAGGAAAAAAAACCTCTAAAATCTGAGGTTTTAAAAAAAAAATGCTATTTCCTGTCGAGCAGATTTTACATCCAAGTGGCATCACAAGTTTAATAGTTCAAAGACACATTTCAGAATAGGCGCAATTAAATATTCAAATTTAATTAACATTTATGGGCATAAGCTATCACAGAAAAGAAAAAAAAAGAAAATAATTAAAGATTAAGATAATTTTTCGTGAAATGAAAAATTCCAAAGATGCCGGTTGTTTCATTTCATGACACATCCTAAAAAACCCACTCATTCCTATCTGTAATTTTTCACACGAGCGGTTATTATTCTTTGCAAGAAAACTGTGAAATTTATGTAATCCTAATATCAGACAAAAAAATTTAAAAATTTCAGCATATTTCTTATATAATTTGTGTAAAGAGAGTGAAGGTGGGCAACTCACCTACACACGATTCCCCATTGGTGGAAAACAAGCCGTTGTCATGGTAGCCATCACGGCACTCGCAGTGGTACCAGCCGGGCAAGTTGACACAAGTGGATTTACTATCACACTCGACAAAGCCGTCTGCACACTCATCAATATCTGAAGAGAGGAGAAGCGAAGAGAAAAGGAGAAGAGAAGAGAAGAGAAGAGAAGAGAAGAGAAGAGAAGAGAAGAGAAGAGAAGAGAAGAGAAGAGAAATAAGACATCCATATACAGTACAATCACTATCCAAAATATGCTCTTTACAGAGAATGGGCTATTGAGCTCCATTCTTGCCTGATAGGCATTTTCAACATTGACTGATTCATAATTGATAATACAGCTGTGTCAAGTCTGTAGGCTTTATTGATCAAGAATAGTTTCATAGCCAGGGAAGGACATCTGTATCAATAAAAGATAGCAGGGAATTAATGAATCTAATATAACAAGCCTGTTCTTGAAGGCAGGAGACTTAATGGGCTTTTATTTTGAAATTACATAAAAATCCTACAGTCTTGATCCTCCACTACATGCAGAAAAACACACAACTTCCAAGGTGTGTGCACAGTTTCACTGAACTTTGCTTTGACATGAGGAGGTTTCTTTAAGGTCTGGACAAAGAGGCTCAGCAAAGGTCTTTGACACACCTTCGAACACTCACCCACTGCTGTGGGTGGTTGTCAATAGATGGAGCTGATGTTTGTTTTCACAGAGCTCCACTTAGATATATCCTTGACTCTGTCCTCCTCCTTCAAGCTCTTTAACAAAAGACTTAAATTACTCGCTCTGAATTTCTTCTCTCTGTATTTTAGTCCCCTCCCCCTCCGCCAGTCTCTTTCTCTCTCTTTCTGTTGACAACAGACCGGCAATGAAGCCTTTTATTTCAACGAGCGACCCCGCAACTTTCCTCTAGACCTCAACCAAGAACAAATCCAATATAATTTCCAACAATGAGCATAATACACACACAGAGAGACAGATCACTCTGATATGCCAGCTAACATTTAATTAAACTAAGGACTAGGCCCACACGAGAGAGGAAATAAAGCCTGTTATTACACAGTAGGGCTAAATATGTTAGCTCCAGACATGCACAGTGATTAAATGTGTCTGCATAGCCAGTGATGGCTTTTTTATGATTGTGCATGATGCATGATGCTCTGCTCTCATTATGAAAATGGCAGTGTGCCGTGTCTGACCTTCTCCACGACTGCCTGACTGCAACAGTATCCCCCATAGAGCGACAGGCAGCCGGGCTCACGGTCCCCCACCGCCCAGGCGGTAATGGGATTAAGATCTATTGGCTAATGAGCCCTCAGCCTTTTAATAGAATTTCTGCAGCAGATTAACCGTTGATCAAATGTCCCGCAGATTAGGGCCTTATCTATTTAAAAATTACCCGCATTTGTCTGAGTAGCAGGTTGGCTAAAAAAACCTACAGCATATTCCCTTTTTCTGTATTTTCAGGTTCAAACAGCTCTCTCTGTCTCTCTCAGTGTGGGAGACTTAAAAGCGAACGCTCACATTTCACTAATTACATCAGTTTGGCGAGAGCAGAGCACCTCATTTTCTCCCCTTAGGACAGCAATGCTGGGTTAAAAGGACACTGCTTAAAAATCATGAGACCACAGCAAATAGTATAACCAGCCTATCTTTGAAAATTAATATGAATTCTCCCCACTCCTGAAGAGAAATATCCAATGCTCTTTGTTGCCTGTGAATTTCAGAGTGATAAAAGCGCATGGAGCTTTTTAAAGGGAAAAGCTGGATAAGGTGTATTGCAAGTGTACAAAAAAAAAATAATCAAGCTGAATTTGTTCAAATCATCCTCCTCTCACCAATAAGTCTGTATGAAATTGTTCAAAGTGCAAACGCGCAGTCAGATACTATTTATAACAGAGTGATGGTGAGGTAAAGTCTAAAAATATGCAAATGGGTTATTTTCAGCTGGTTTCATTCAGGCGTTTTTTGTTTTTTGTTTTTTTTTAAAGCTTGACTGTCTGGCTACAACAACAGAGGGTTACACCCTCAACAAAAAGATTTTCTCTTTTATCTCAGCCAAACCTGTCAGCTACGATTACGGCACGACGCTTCTCCGCTCGCTGTCAAATCAACTTTTTTAAAGTGCGGTGGTGTTTCAGGAGAGTGAAACTCGCTGCTGTCGCACCTTGGACTTGACAAGACTGAATGCGTGAGGTACAGCGAGGAATACAACATGCTCGCAAAAGTCTCGCCTTCTCTTTTATCATCTTGCGTAAATGGTAATGGAAGATCATTGTAATTAAATCATCTACAATGACAATCAGACAAGGGCGCTGCCTGGAAGCTCTCTCTCCACTGAATCATGAGGCTTCTGTTGAATCATAGATGTGGATGGCACAGTGTTTTTCACTTGTTAAATCATGTCATGTTTTTCTTCGTTCTGCTTTGAAGAAAAATAAAAAAGGCTACGCAAACAAAATAAAATCTAGCTTTCTGCCTGTATCACCTCGAGAGGTCGAGGCCACGGAAGAACAGTCATTTTGAATTTATCTTGCTGACTGAAAGGACGTGAAAACTGACAGAAACAGCAACACAAAGAGAGGAAGATTAGCTAGATGAGTAGGAGGAAGAGGAAGAAGATGGAGGAGGAACAGAGCGAAGGAGGAGAAAGGGAGACGATAAGACAGACTACAGTTATCCTACTCGTTATCCTGAGTGGCAGCCTGGAAACAAGGGCTCTATTAAGGCGGCTCTCGGAGGACAAAGTGAGGAACAAGCGGACGGACTTTTCCTCGGCGCCCTCCTGGGCTTGTTACGCCACTCTGCCGTGAGCACCTCCCTCCTCTCTTTCTTCATCCTCGGCCTTCACCTTTCCATGTGTCCCTTTTTTTCTCACTCCGCCTGTCTACCTCCGTCTCAAAGCTGAGGCAAAAACAGAGGCGCCCTCGTCATCACCTTTCCTCATCCCTGCAGTTTGGTCTCGCTTTGAGCAGAAAAAGGCAGAGTTTAGAGTTTAGTCCAGCCTGGCCTCGTCTTTTCATCTCTGCCTTTCATTGTCCCTGCTCCCACCAACCTCCTCTTTTCATCCTGGCAGCCTATTCTGATCCTGAACACATACTGTTCTTTGCTTAAGGTGCTTGTCATAAGCCTTAGTTAACAGGTAATAAGGCCCTTATAAGATGGTTATTAATATTAATATGTGTTAATAAGACTATATAAGGCTGCTCCTGGATAATGCTTGGCCAGGAACAGAGAGACCTGCAGCACAGCATCCTGGATCAGGCGGGAGTAGGCTGCACTACTCTGAGCCGAGAGGATGCAACATGCAAGACTCCGACAGGTCTCAGTGTCTTTACATTGATGATGCTTCACGCTCAAACAGTCACAGCTGATGGACAATGTTTCCCAAATGTAACTTTTAATGTTTAATTTAACCATCTTGTTGCTGCTGTTTACATTAACCCTAATGCAAATTTTGAAAACACACTACTGAATTATTTCCTGGGTGTAGACGTGGATGTATATATGTATATATATTAGGGGTGTAACAATACATGTATTTGTATTGAACCGTTTCCATTCTGAATTTAAGGAACAAGAACTCTAATTATGCATTATGAAAGAACCACAATTCTAATTTCGTTGTACAACCCTGTGTAGCATTGTGATAATAAATGTCCTTGAATCCTTGAATAAGTGTGAATAACAGCATCATAAACCCATTTATGATTTACAAGCACTATAAGCACTTATTAAACATGCAACAGTTTATAAACTGCTTTAGTAAAAGTTAATAAAATTCTCACGAGTTTCTTATAATTCTTTATAATAACTTAAAATTGACTATAAACTAATCTTATTAGAAGTATCCTAATATAAAGTGCTACGCTGTGCTCATCATCACCTTTCCTCATCCCTGCAGTTTGGTCTCTCTTCGAGCAGAAAAAGGCAGAGTTTAGAGTTTAATCCAGGCTGCCCTCGTCTCTTCATCCTCTCTTTCATTGTCCCTGCTCCCACCAACCTTCTCTACTTTGTTCTGGCTGCCTGTTCTGATCCTGGACAGGAACAGTTCTTTGCTTTTACCCCATCTTCCTTTCCGTGTCTTCTCCATTCTTTGACTGACAGATAGCCTTGGGGGCTGGGATGCGGTTCTGCTGCGTTGCATCACTCAGTGCAAAACCTGCCACTGCTGCCACATGTACATCTCCTGTACAGTAACCTAATTCAACCTGATTTCCATTTCCATAGAGGACTACCTGATAATCCTGACAGGCTCCAGGAGGAATCATTCAGAAACATTTCCGAATCTCGTCTCAACCTTTCCTCCTGCTCCCAAGTCAAATGCCTTTTGACAATAAGTGGATTTTAAAAATGAGCTGAATTTGTCATGTCAGATCACGTTTACAATGACGGCTCAGCAAAGGCTGCGGAACCCTTAAGTCAATAATAATGTGTACAAAGCTTTTATTGGCCCGTACATGACACAGCGATAAGGTAAGAAATGGATTTCGGCTCCCTGCTCTTTTATGTACAGTAAAGAGTAATTGAGTGATTGTCACTGGTCCTCAGTCTTCATTACGAGAAAGAGCAAACTCAAATAATCAATCAATCATCGCGAAAGCCTGAGGCAAATTGAGTTACACACTGGGCTCCAGAAGATGAAACAGACACTGAAACACAAATCCATATCTGCAAGCACTTGAGTGGGAGAGTGGATGAGTAATCATGGCAAATTGGAAACAAGCCTTGTGAACAATCGGTAGCTGCAAGCGCATACAGAATGCAATCACTCTGTATCACTTACCTATAGCTGTAAAATTCCTCCACACTTTGAAGTACAATGAAATCATAATTTGTAAACTGATTTGTGCAGTCAAAAAAAACATGGAAAGTGTTGTTTAGGTTTGAAAGTAAGAAGAAGACGGAGAGATATCAGAAATACTCCTTTAGTCTCCACACCTCTGAGCGGGAAGACAGATGCGTGTGTTTGACTGACAGCTCGGCCAACAGGGCCACCGATAAACAATATGATGTATTAGATCTCTTTCAAATATGATTATTGTGAAGCATGTACGCAGTAATAAAAGAGACTTCTGTAGAATGGATATCATGCCTCATTTAAGATGCTTAACAACAAAAGACAAAGAATACAAGTGAGTAAAAAAATAATAACATGCACTCTCCCCCAACCTTCTCATCACTGAGCAGTGCCACCTAGGGGTGATAAAGTCCTCCATCCAGAGGAGGGTATTAGTCAGTGTTGTTATCCAGCATTTAAAAATCGGGACATCTTTCTTTTTTCCAGAACATGAGAATATGTTTCCTTGCACAGAGGAGACCGCAGGACAGGAGATAATTGTGTGCGCTCTGTAGGTTTTTTAGAGTTTTCAGATGCACCCAGTTAGGGATGGTCCCAAATTCGTATACGTTATTTAGAAAAGCACAAATGTTGAGATGGAAACAGATATTTTTTCTATCCGAAGTTGGTCATTATTTGGGGAAAAAAAGCAGCTTCATTCATCACCTTGTCAGAATTTTAAAAAGGCTGCTCCCCCTTCAACTGATGGACATTTCTATATATTTGCATATCTTTACTGTAGAGTTTCTATTTCCAGTACTAAACGGAATTTTTCAATTAATAAAACTTTATTTTCAATTTGATTTTCAATATCCCCCGATTAAAGGGGAGGTGATGGGCTGCTTCATGTAGTTCATTAAACTTAGTTTAGTTAAAATAAAGAGAGAGAGAGAGAGATGTAGATGAAAAGAACAGTATGAAGATGTAGAAATATTGAATTTTTTAAATTCTTTTGATCCTTTGGAGGCACAGCAATTGCTTTGCCAATAAATATTTGGTAAGAAAATAAAACATTTGCCCAATTTAATGTGACTTCCAGTAGAACCCACACCCACTTCTGCTCTTCTATCCAAATACGGAGACCTCTACGGCCAGTATAACCAAAACTGGATCTGATCTCATTTGGACTTTAAATATCCTTTAAAAGAATGAAAATATTAAGAAATATTGCAACCCAGAATTCTTGTAAGTTAGGGCATTAA